>WYDF02129062.1:0-23162 GCA_009867245.2 Adranes taylori
CTGCAATCGAAGAAGAATCTGATTAAATTTATATCGTTTTAATTTTTATTTTGAAAGAATAGCAGTATGTTTTTTTATTTAATATTGTATTTAATTAAATAAATATTCTGTCTAAAATGTCTTTTTTGTAGTTCTTCACTATTGCGATTACAATATTACTGTTTTTGCGCGGGGTGCTATTGGCACCCCACGTGGTAACTTACGTTATAGAAGGTCCCGTGGTGACTTATGGGTTAATATTATATGGTCAATGTTTCCTGTGTTATTGTGGTTTGGAGTCGACATGATTCTTAAATGAAACAAAGTGATCCTACCTCTAAAAATTTGTATTTTACAAAATATGTATACGCTATTCGGATTTTGACAAAAATCTCTTTATTCAAGCGCTAATGTATAAAAATTTAAAACCAAGGACAAATAAGAAAAGTCCAATTTATACAAATGTATATAATTAATACAAATTTGATATAATTATATTTATATTAGTTGGAATTTTCTTATTCGTATTAGCTTTTAAATTGAAATTAATTAGCGCACATTTATTTTGTAGAATACAAATAAAAAATTATTTTTGGAAATTTGATCACTTTGTTTCAATTAAGATTTATATAATCAAGTTTTAAAATTTATCTTTACAAACAATAAATCGAATACACACCGTAATGAAATTTACGTTACACTGAAAAAAGAAATAACTTTGTTATCACACATTGAAGTTTTAAATAACATTGATGTGAATCTAAAATAATAAAGTAAAATAAAATTACAATACAAAAAAAAATAAGAATTAGAATGAATTATTAATATTGATCGAAACCGTTAGGTACCTTCAAAAAATTCTTAGGAAAGATAACGAACATCAACCTTCAAATCCACCACCACTCAATTCATATGGTAATTAACTTGTCATTTTGTAAAAATAAAAAAATAGATAGACAGCGCATCATCCAAAGTAGCATCAACAATTAAAGGGATGTCATCTGCATAATTTTATACTATTTTATTTTATCCACAAGTAAGTGGTCAGAACTGAAAATCTTGTCCTCCAAATCTTTCATAAAAATCTCAGCTAATAAAGGAGATAAACAACTCCCCTCCCCAAATCCTTATTTTATTTATATAAAGCATTATTGAAGGTAAAATTATTCTGCTCCAGGCAAATCTTTAACAATTTAAACAAAAATTCAATATTCACATCAGAACTGCTAGTTGAAACCAAGAGGTGTTTAACTATTTCAATCAGAATAGACGGAAACAAATTTGTAGCATCTGAAGAAAAGACAAATGTGATTATTTAATGTAAGAAAACCTTTCAGACTTCTACATAATTTAGCGTAATTTGTTATTGTTCAACATTCAGGCATTTAGCAATATGACAGGTAACCGAGTTTACACAACTGACTATCGGTCTAATTGGCATAGACATAGTTAACATCCAAATTTGAAGTAGATTCCAAGTTATGTAACTTTAAAAGACAATACATAACAGGAGTGACATCATTATTATTAATACTAAACATAACATCTCTAAAACTGTCCGAGACCTCCTTAATTAAATTTTTTAACTGTGATTGTAACTGTTTACTAGGATTACAATCTATGGTGTTGAACTGATCACCAGAGAGCAAATCATTAACCATATTCACATAAGAATTCTTTTTTGTAGTCCAAGTTTACAAAAGTGTGCCGCCAAAACATGACTCCGGTACGTTATGCACCAGGGCCAGTAGATTAGGTTTGAAAGTCGTATAAATACACTTCATTCTGTTTTTACACTATAGATTTGTTCCTGAAGAATTCATGTAAAAAAAATCATCTAAAACAAGACACTGTATCTATGAAATATAATTTCTACTCCTTACATTGAAAATAATTTATAATTCGACTATCTAATTTAAAATAAACTTTGAGAATACTTTACCTAATTATTAATTATCATCTCGAAATACATGCTGCCTATAATATTTTGCACAAGAAGCAGTGCTAAAGAGGTTGTGTATTAACAAGTTATATTTATGATTTATAGCTCTTGTGCTACTTTTTCATGTTCCTCATGCTCTTCAGGTTTTTCATGCTCTTGTCCTCTTTCCCGTATGGAACACCACGGCGTCTTCAAAATTAAACGCATGTTATTAAGGCAGAATTACATTGCATCAATTTATTTGCAATGTTTATAATATGCTCTTTCTGGGACCTATTGTAAGGACAAAAATGTTAGACGTATTCAAGTCTTTGGATTCTACTGTAGTGATTTTAAATTTTATGAATGATCGAAGGGAATAATATCTAAAGGATAGGAATTAATTAAAATCATTTGCTGACTTGGATAGGAAATTATATTCTTCATTATTAAACCTACCTGCAACAATTCATCCAAGTTTTTTGGACAGGTATCTTCAAGTGCGCTTTACTCAGTCATTTGATTCTTGTAGGCTTAATAAACCAAAATTATATAAAAAAATGTTTAAAGCTGATTGAAAGTAATATTAAGTAAAATACTTCAATGAACCCTAATATTGTTGAACAACCAGATACTTAGATATACCTTCCGAAGAAACAATTTGAGATGAGTCAGACATATTTCACTCAGTAAATGAAAGTGGATCATTGATTGGATCATTCAGCTGATACCACATCTTCCTCTTTCGATAATACACATTATCACAATTCTGTTGCTTCTCATAAAATAGCTTATTCAAATGTAACAATGCCAAATGAACATTTTAACGAGCCTGAGTGTTCGGACTGTAGGTTTAATAATGATTAAATGAGTGCTATATGATATAATATATTTCAATCAGAAGCTCCTTCAACAAATGATTCTATTGTCTTTAATAAAAAATTAAATAAGATGTCCAAATTTAACCTCCGGCATGAATATATAAATCTTGATTCAACATCGTCAAATACTTCATTTAAAACAGATGTCCCAACGAACATAAGTAAAACGTTTCGATTAGTTACACATATGCACCATCTACTGCTGTAACGAATGGAGCTGTTGCACTTAATATACCAATTGAAAGACTTTCCTCTATATTTACCAATGGAATTACTGTTATAAGCATACCAAATAGAACAACCAAAATCTACCAAAATATCAAACTTTTGAATGGCTCTATATTAAATAACTTCCAATCACATCATACGATTAAATATCCAAACCTAAGATACAACATCGCTTCAATTTTTAAGAATTATAAACCGACATCTATCAATTTGCATCAAAGATTCATTAATTTAGCATGTTACAGTTTCTCAGTGAAACAAAACGAGTTTTTAAAGAAAAGTATCAAATTTATTCGAGAACAATAAAAATGATTACTACTTTTTAACAGCTGAAATTCTTCACATCTTACAATTTTTCACATCACTGAACTTAAAGCTATAATAAAGAACCCACCAGATAAATTCAAAGACTGCAAGTTTCTCATACCTAGAAACTTCACCATACCTCGTACATATACTTTACCCAAGCTACACAAGTGGGCAAAAGACCAACAACTTAACGAAAATAACATATTGGGACTACCTGTTAGATTCGTAGTTTCTTTTTGACCATCTCTAATGTACAATTTTACCAAATGGTTACATACAAAACTTAAAGATTATCTAAACACCAACAATGATCATTCAATTTTAAATTCAGAACATTAAAGAACTACAAAATTTCAAATGTTTCGAATTTACTGTTCAACTTAGCTCATCCAGATATTAATTTCACATATGAGCTATCAATAAACTCTAAAATCCTATTTTTAGGTGTCCTATTCGACCATTCGGATAACAAATTGGCCTTCCAAGTGTATAGGAAAAACACATATTGGGACACCATGATTGACTATAATTCTGTGGCACCTTGGCCACACAAACTAGTAGGCTTTAGGTTTCTTATTCACAGAGCACTGATAATTACTCAAAACCATATTGATTTCATTAACGAGGTAAACATAATAAGAGCGATTGCCATAAACAATGGTTATGATAACAATGTTACTCAAATTATTTAACAAAAGAATTTGAACAATGGAAACCTATACCCTACGTCTATCACGAATAAAAAATATTACTCTCTATCTTATTTAAATGAGGAATATCATAAGCTTCAACATATATTTCAAAAACAAATATTGAAGTTAGAATTCACACATCAAATAAATCAGAAATGTGTAAATACAAAAAAGATAGAACATCTACTTCTTTTTGAGAAGTAGATGTTACAGAGAGGGATTTCAAGACTAGGGTGTCAGAGCATTTCAGACCTATCAGATCAGATTAAAAAGTCAATTTGCAAACCACATTTTAGAACAGAACCATGATTTCAATCCAAACAAAGACACTAGTTACTTACAAATATTTAGAAAGCGACATCTTTCTAAACACTTGGAGCAGATTCACATTTATGTGGGTGAACTATCTTATAAAGACACTATAATCAATAAACAACTGAACTACGAACTAACAAGTTTTTTTATACTCATTGATATGGAATAGACCTTCGTAATTTAAAAACTTAATTATGAGACCGCTTCATGACAACAGAGGTCTGTTGTTAAGGAATATTCTTCAATTCTTATTACATAATCATTAGCTAAATAACATGTTCTTGTCCAGTTGTATACAATATCAAATGAAAATCATCGGTAGTTGGACATCAGGTTTTATTGAAAAAACAAATCAGCAAACGTTTCGATCCTGCAAGTAGCTCATCATCAGTGCTAAAAAAACATTACACATATTGCAGTCATAATATGTGTTTATGTTATTATGTTCTAACAAGAGTCTAAAAAATTATTATACAAACCGATTACCTTTATTGTGTACATCATTTCAAAACTTGATGTATTATTTAAACAAACCATTTAAAATTTAAATTTTTCTAAAGTTAAATATTAAAACATATATATGTAAAAGTAGAAACAGGCCAGACAATTTACACACAGGACAACTAAAAACAAAAAATTTGTTTTTGAATGAAATAATTAATAACCAAATTGTTGTTACAGCTTACCACAAACACATTAAAATTGTTATTACAAATCTCAAATCATCTATTGTGTACTCTAGATTTTTAATGTCTATTATCTATAAAAACGAATTATAAATTATATATCTGAAGTTGAATACATTATCAAGTACATTTCAAGTTTTAAGAATATATTCAACTTGAAATATATAATTTATAATTCGTTTTTGTAGATAGTACACATTAAAAATCTAGAGTACACAATAGATGACTTGAGATTTCTAATAACAATTTTAACATGTTTGTGGTAAGCTGTAACAACAATTTGCGTATTGCAATACGTCATACACCTCATTTTTTCTCGGCCTTCCCCGCAAGTCATGTGGGAAGACATTATACAAGATTGGACTTTTCTACGAACCGCGAGGTAATCTGTCTTTAGCATTGTTCCATTCCGATAGATTGTCTT
Organism: Adranes taylori; assembly: GCA_009867245.2. NCBI lineage: Eukaryota > Metazoa > Arthropoda > Insecta > Coleoptera > Staphylinidae > Adranes > Adranes taylori. The sequence continues at coordinate 5,436 of WYDF02129062.1, forward strand.
TGAACTTTACTCGAAATTTCCTTTCATTTAACTTGATAGTTGCGACCGTATCCTTCTATAATCCTAGTATTTTCAGATTGTAAATTAAAATTTAATAAAATTTAAATTCAGCAAGTGATGAGTATAAAGTTCAGCATGTATCCAGTGCGACATTTGAGTTTTGCAATTTTTTTGAGTTTTGCAAAAATTTCATCTTCGATAATTTCACGAAAAATTACTAAAAGATTTTCATAGTTATTATAAATTACCTTGACTGAATCTGCTCCAGCACCCCATCTTGTTTTTGACAATGTCTTCACAGTTCGATTAAAAGTACACTCAGATTAAATTGCAGATTTCCTGAACTTATGTAAAATAGTTTATTGAATCTATGCATTCGGCCCCTGAATTTCCAACTAGATTAAGTGACTGTGCACCGCATGGCTCTATCGTTTATCTCGTGAATCTTAGCCTTCATGCCTTTATATTTTCCTGTCCTATTCATGGCGTTATCATAGGATTGTGTCCTGCAATAATCAAAATTCTGATGAACTTCATATTCATAAAAGTTAACAGTCGTATCAACTAAATATTCTCCAGAGTGATTCTCAATTTTGATAAAACTTAAGCAACGTTCAATTAGTTCAAATATAATTGGATCGACAAATTCTCCGACAAAAGCTCCGAAAAATTCTCATAGCTTTTATTCAAGGAAACAGCACTTTTCCAATTATTTTAGCCCTTTGTGGTTAGAACAAAGCTTGAGATTTTGATTACATTATAGACGAAACATTAAATACTACCCTAAATTGGTGCATAAACTACCCATCCTCGCTTGTATCTCTTACGGTTTACGTTTTTATTTCTAAATAAAACCTTTGAGCCAAAATAGTAATCATGATCTTTGTAATTTTGTTCAGAAGCCTGGAAATTATCCTCATAATGCAAGTAAATTGGGCCTTTCACAATCAAAATGCAATATCGTCTTTCTCAGCTCACCCCAAAAGCAGAATATAATTTTTTTTATAAAGAGGACATCAAACTCTGCTGCCACATTTGTAACTTCTTGAGTAAAGCTTTCTGCCGAATTAATCAAAGTTTCACTAATTGAAACTGCTACTGCATCATTTAATCGCTCACGATTTTCATCTGTCACTATTTCAGAAACTTCAGTGAGGAATGAATCCAATGTCGCTAGTCTTGATTTCTTCATTCTTTTCTGCTTTTCTTTTTCGCTCAGATGCACCACTCTCAAAGAGTTTTTTCATTTCTGTTTTTAAAGGATAATAAAATTTCTGGAAAGGGATAAAAAATGTTTATAATTTCATGCTTCAAATTTTCTGCTCAAGTTCTTTACTAAATGTTTTATTATACACGGTTATTAAAAAAAGTGGACATAAGTTAATTAACTTGTATTTAATGAAGTATAAATTTGGCATGAACAATCTACATACTAATGAAAAGAAGAAGTTTTTTAACACATGTTATAAATGTTCAATCCTGCTCGGAAATCCCTTTCCTTTACGGCTAATATCTAAGCAGTAGCTAAACTCTTCCCACACGCGAGAAATCATGTCTTGAGTTCACCGCAGCAGTAATATGGTTCTGCAGGTCGGCCAGAGATGTCGGTAGAGGTGGGACGTTAAACAACATGCTTAACATAGCCCCACAAGATACATGGAGTGAGATCAGGAGATCTCGGTGACCAGAAGTGTAATGCAAGGGCTTGATTTTTCATGCGACCTGATCGCTGAGGAAGGGATTGATTTAAAAATCCTCGGACAACACGGCGGCAATGTGGCTGATCTCCATCCTGTTCGAAAATGAAGTGTTGTGAATCTTCCGTGAGTTCAGGAAAAACATGTTCTGCCAAAATGGGCAGGTACGGTATTCCAGTGGTAAACAAAACTTTAGAACTTCCTATTGGCGCGAGTACCTTATCGCAACTATCACCGGCCTAGTGCTAGTAAACAAAACTTTGGAACATCCTCTTTCCTTTGGTATGTAGACTACTCATGTCCAATTTATATATCGTGAAATGCAAATTAATTAAATTTTGTCCATTTTTTTAATAACCTTGAATTGAATTACTTCCAATTATTCACTTTAATATGCTCTATTCACACTGTATTCACAATGTTCACTTTAATGCAAGTCATTTTCTTCTTAAAATTCTTTTACTTCATCCTCTTCTTAATATTCTTATTCTTCTTGATATCATTTTCACGTTTATTATGGTTTTCGAATTTATAAATTTTGGAATCAATATTCCGACAATTCTTTTAAGTTTAAACTTTATCAATTAACTCAAGTTTAAACTTTAAAGACAAAAATCTCCTTGAGGCCCCTAAATACATGTGGCCCCTAGGACGCAGCCTAGTCAACCTATAGTTAAACCCAACCCTGATTACTTCAACCATAAATTCATTAAAACGATAATTCGAAGAAAAAACACTATCACCACAATTCGTGTCTGACGTGAATTAAGAAGCATATATATCCTTATGAATTTAGAGATTATTTTAAAGAAAAATAGAACTAGTGTAGAATTATTTATATAAGAATCAATACACAAAAACAAACGTTTTAAACTCAAAATTTTAAATATACAAAATGTTGAATTTTAGTACAAAAATCCGTTGTCTCACACCAAATTGTCGTGTTTAGGAATACTTCAAATTCTATTGTACGACTATTTTATAGTGATTATTTATAGTACGCAATATTGCAGTATATTTCGTTTCTATTACACTTGACATAATTGTTTTTGAAGATCATATTAATTACCCTAAAACTTGAAGCATCAATACTATCGATATTTTACCCGTAATTATCAAAAATTATCGATTGCTTAAATTATCGATGTTTATGAGAAATAAAAGTTCAATTTTTGATTAAGAATTTGAAATGTGGATCCACCTTTAGCAACTTCTTCTGGTTTTCGCAAACATATGACGCTGTTGTTTCTAGACATCTAGGCAAGCATTAATTAAATTAATTATTCTATCTTACTCGAATCTAGTTAACGGGGGAATATACCGATTGATTTATAATATAAATAATTTACTAGCAGTAGTTAAAGTTATACTATATTTTAATCTCGCATATATTACCGTTGGTTATTAGAACTATTAAATATTAATAGATAATTGTGTAGTATTATTTATAGAATATAACTTGTTGATAAAATTAAGTGTGTTAATTATAAAAAATCTGCATTCGATGTTTAATGACTTCAAAATGGCATAAAAACGAAGATACATTTCTGGGATTGGTGGAGCCGTTTTCAATACCCCTACAAGCATATTGTATCATTACATGCCACCGCGACTTATTTAAACAATCTGAAATCCGTTTGTTTGAATATTACTTGTATAGCTGTATACCTATAGTACTTTACTATATCATATTTAAATTTAAATGCAGTTTCTAGCAATCAACGGTGAGATAATTCAGTTAGTTGGGTACTCATGCAAACAATTAGGAAATAGGAACTAGGGGCTTTGAAAATTAAAGCAACCCTAACCACCCATGAACTTACCCTAGTATAAGCCGTTAACGCCGTAACTCCGTCATTGTTAATAGATAATTGTAAAGAATTACTTATAGAATATAACTTTTTGATAAAATAAAGTGTGTTAATTATTATCAAATGCTTGCAGGGGTATAGAAAACGGCCCACCAATGCAAGAAATGCATCTACCCTACCCGACTTTTTTTAAGCAATTTTGAAATCCCTAAACATCGAATGTAGTTTCGTAATAAAATAATTAACATACTTAATTTTATTAAATTTTAGCTAGCTCTTGCATTAGCTACCAGGGTTGACAAGTTAATGTTCATCTTTTCAATATGAACATTAATTTAATTTCTTATATTATTTTTACTCGATATAGCTTAACAAAATATACTGTGTAACAAAATTTTTAAAGATCGATTTATATTGCTTAAACATAAAGCGTGTTCATCCAGGAATCAAAAGGGGAAATTTCTTGAAGAAATTTTCTAATTAAAATTTTACTAAAATACATGATTTTGTATTATATTTAAATGTAGCTAATTTTTAGTCAGATTATTATCAATTATTAGTAAGTTAATACCATTGCGTTTGAGAATTACTAAAATTTTAAGGATAAAAATATTATTATCATTAGATGCGATTTCTAACATTGCAAGGTTCATTTACCAGACATATTTTTAATAATTTGTAGCGTATCAATGCAAACGCGCATACTGTAACGCATATCGTAACTTAATTGTAAGTTGCTTTATTTAAAGCAACTTTATTTTTATGTGCAGGAACTATTATTCATCTAATAAATAATAATCGTAGTTTTGATGTTATCTACAGAATGATAATTAGACTAATTAAAATCCGAGGTACATTTTAAGCATTTCCAATTTCTAAGCCGATTTTAGTTGTTTCAACTTTTGTCACACCTGTTTCTATTTTCATTTATTAATTTTTGTATATATTGTTAATTAATTGTAAGAATAGAACGAGTTCAATTATCTCGTTATCATTAAGTGGGTTATTCAGTTATGAATGCTTAGTAAATAATTTTAAAAATAAAAATCTCTTTCGTGGAAAGGTTAGTAATAAACGCAGTTATAAACATGAAATAAAGACCCGAAATTCAATTTAACAACTACCCAGAAAGGCCGTTACTAGGTAAAATTAAAACTATATAATGCATTACCATTATGCTATAAAAATATAAACAATGAAAACAATTTCAAAAGACAGATTAAAAAAATCATAATTGACATACAACCATATGCTATTGGAGAATTCTTCGAAAAAAATAAATGCTTAAACGAGGTGACTACGAGGTAACTTTGCATTGCATTCCGGGAAGCATTGCATTCCACATCAGGGCCAAATACCTAAGTCAAAAAGGTAAACAATAATTCGATGGTATCAAATGTTCAAGACCATCGTTATAATGTACAATATGTTAATCAGAACTCATGGTCGATACAGAATTCAGATGCTCTACATGAATTATACGTCGTGTGTTTGGGAAAGGTGCACGTATACCGAGGTTTATTCAGAAAAGGGGTAGAATATCCAAAGAAAAAATTAAAGAAGACAACGCTAAAACAGGTACGCTCATCCGTCAGTTCAAACATATATATGAAGTGGCTCATTACTATTCCTGTGATACACATTGTATAGAATTACCTCAGCAGTTAATTCTACACAATGTGTAACAAGAAAAAGGCAAATACTGCTCTACCAAAACAAAACTATAGAATTCAGCAATTTACCTAGTAGATTGATAAATGACGAAACGAAAATAACAGTTTTTTGGATATTTCAAAGTAATCGACACAACGCTTTCGAACTAACAAAATTTACACCAATTCCTATCGGTGTGACAAATACATCGATCGTTGCAGTAGAAATAGAGGATAACTTCATGGCAGCTGATTATAATACTCAGCAGTATTTCTAGATGGATCAGAATGAAGTACACGGGTGCACGGTATTACCACCATCGGTCTATGTATGTGAACCTGATCAATACAGGACATGGAAGGCAAAGCTAGTTGTGTCATTAATGCCATACTTCACTGAACACAGCCTTCGTAATATCCGCTGAGAACGTATCCCTTAAAACGTACAATTTGGGAGAAGCTAACCATGGCCAACACCTGGATGTTCAAAACAAATAGTTTAACAACTATAGCAATCGTCTGTAATGACACCAGGAAATATGTAATGTTACAACAAACTGGAATGATTAGAGTAGACCAAGAATGTACAGTACAGACACCACAACAAACTATAATACCATACAGAAGCATCACCATTCCAGTTAATAATACATTCACAGCCTTAGTTCCGACTCACATGAGCCTCAGACATAAGTAAAGTAGATCCATTTGAGATAGGACTTCTCCTATATGGGATCAATCTGGACGAATGGAAACGCTCTACATCAATGCACCAATTAAGTCATCTTACAATTAAGTTACGATTTGACATCGCATTAAATAACAGCACTCCTCAGTCCGGTGTCTATGGACAACATTAGGCATAATCTTCAGTGTTTTACGCATTACGCAGTTAGTGGCTTAAGTAAGAAATCGACGATAACAGAATTACAACCAATGTACACCCCCAAAGCTTCTACAGGGCTGGCAATATGTCCATCCAAGGAAAAACAGGGGAAAATCCCTGAAGAAATTTTTAATTTAAATTTTATTAAAATATATGAATTTGTATTAAGTTTAAATGTACCTAATTTTTAGTCAGATTATAATTATTTTTTAATAAGTCAATACCATTGCGTTTGTGAAATACTGTAATTTTAAAGATAAAGAATATAAAATATTATTGTTATTAAATGCGATTGCTGACATTGCAAGGTTTATTTACTAGACAGATATTTTTAATAATTTATAACAGATCAATTAAAATGCACATACTAATGTTTTGATGTTATATAGGGTATAAAATTCCATTGAATTTTTTATTACGATTAATTTCTTTTCACAGTGTTTAAAGGTACATTTTCAGCATTTCATATTTCTAACGTGATCTTAGTTACTTAAACGTGATCTTAGTTACTTGTATCTCACTAGTTTCTATTTTCCTTTTTTAATTTTTGTATATTAATCGTAACTTAATTGTAAGAACAGAACGAGGTAAGTTTAGCGTTATTATTAAGTACCACGCGTCTTATTTTACCTAATTTTAATCTCCCTGAATTACTGCAAGTATATCTTACTAAATTACGCTGTGCTCTAAATCAAGTCAATTAATTTTCATTTAATTAATTTTAATTAATTAATTTTTGTTAAACATTCAAATAACTAAGAGCATATTAGAAAATTAAATCAGCTCAGATTTAAACTTAATTATTCAAGTTCAAGTTTTCTTGTTTAATTCAATTCAAATATTTACTCCATCATTCTTAAAAATCAGCCACAAATTGCGGTAGAATTTTAATATTCATTTTCCCAATTGTTAAACATCTACTGTAAATGCACAATTAAAATTTTCAAATGCTATCAGATAAATATCGTGTATGATATCGCCGAAATAATATCATATAAATAAAGTTTATAATTTTTGATTTAGAGTCATAGCTAAATAAACACTGAAAACAAATAAAATGGATTATGAATAGCTTGAAATGTCGATTCTAAATTTATTAATACGAAATCGATAGGTTTACGAAGTCCCGCTTGAGATTGAAAATTTCTGTTGCATAAATTTATACTGAATTAGTTTACAAATATATGTACAATGGAAAAGTAAATCGGATTTGGCATAAGAATGATACCAATAGCTTTTATATTTTAATTTTTTTTAATACTTCTTTTAACTTTAAAAGATTTAAGGAGTCTTATTTGTTTTGCTTAAGTATTAATTTGCTTTCATTTCGTTAATTTCTTCATGCTACAAATAAATTTTTTTTCTGTAAGAAATTTATCAATTTTTTCGAACCGAAATGCAGTTGCTATTGTCCATGCGCTTTGAACTTATTGTTTAATATCTTATAGTAATTTTAGGGTTTGCTACAAACTTGTTGAATGAAGTTTATATATACTTTTATACGAGTATGACTAATTATAAACTAATTTTTAGTAATTAAAAGACCGGTAAACAATTTCAGGGAATCTGGAGCATCAATTCTTTTCATAAACAATCAAATAATATTAACTTAAGACCAATAGTCAAAATAAACGGCCATTTTGTGCAATATTATAAGCAGCTCATCAAGAATGCGTCTAGAAGTTTTTTAATAGTAAAGTACCCAAATATGGGATAGTCCCAATATGGGACACTGCGATGTTGAAAAAAAAATCAATACATTTGAAAAAACAGCTGCAAGATGTGTTGGTCACAGTTTAAAATTAGTGACTCATTTATTAGCAACACTGAACTTTAGCCTTTAAAATGAAGAGACGAAGAGGAAGAAAAACTGTTATTCACGCTTTTTCTGGTGTTATTGTCTGAACATAAAAGAGATTAGTGCTGCTTTATTTCAAATTTTTCTGAAGAAATGTAACTATTATATACTTTTTTCGCAATAAGACGAATTTTTAAATAAGTAGATGCTAACTTCGAAAATTGTAATGAAAAATGTATTTAAGAATTAGTTTTAAAACTTGAGGCAATGTGGACACATGTTTCTAGCATAGGATTATCGCTGTTATCAACACCTTTTCTTATTCCAAATATAGGCGTAAGGTCTCATTGCATCGAAGTACGAATACCCAACCGTTACGCTATGAATGCCCCGACAACCAATTCTCAAAACTTTTCATTTAAACGTTAATTGTATGTAAGTTTGCTTATATTAAGATGTTATACTTTGAATTATTCGCTATATAGAGATATGGTATAATGTATTGTATCAGCCATGTATTGACACCTCTTTTTTGTCATTTGTTAAGATTTGTTTATTATTTAATAGTTGCATCCCCAAACTGTTTTTTTTTTGCGCCCTTATTCATGATTTATTAACTGCCAAATAGCATTGGTTTTATTTTTTGCGGCATTTCTAATTGAGCTGTTTTATTGCATTTGCTTTTCAATGAGGTAATCTAAAAATATTCTACGTTTTTCATTATACGAGATTAAGACTCTACCATTAAGACTTGGTAAATCTTAGGTTTCATTGGAAAATCCTAAGACTTACCGTAGTTTGAGCTTTTGCGTTAACATATACACCAGTAGCATGCACGATACACACATTGTCAACACACGCATCGGGCGAGAGGGATACGCAGCCACAAATATGCAGCTCCATGGTTCTTTGTTCACTTTGGCTCGAGTAGAAAATATGCATGAACAACATACAACTTCTATACGATAATCGGATGAGATATACTGCACCGGTTCTGGCATACCGCTACGAGTTTTCATTTCTCACCGACCTGAGGGCGATGCATAAATAATCGAGCGATAATTATTGTTCTGCATGGCGTTGATGAATGTAAATATTTTCGATTTGTACGGAGGTAACTTATACAAATCATTGTTCATATTAGCGTTTAAATTATATTTGTGTTTGACAAGATCGTACTATTAATAGTCCTTTCGTCATCAGCATTTAACAAGCAATCCGGTTATACTACAGACACTAGCATATGCTATCACGCACTCCTTGATTAATCCTAAAGCTTGGCTATACCAGTTCAGGTTTCCGACCAACAACATTCACTTCTACTGAAGGTGACGGTAACGGGGAGACCGTTGCCATGCACAAGATGTCTCGTTATCACGTAAAGTTAGTAACTGTTATTTAGAAGACAACGACAACGACAACGTATGTACCCATAAATTGTTTTAAGCATATTTTTGGGTGTCTTTTTATGATTTATATAGTAAGGAACAGATATGGAACAGCTTCATCAAAAAAGTAGGTAAAAAGTTTTTAAATCTCATGTATAAAAATAAATGTTTTTATAAAAAATTAATAGTACTAAAAAGTAGGAGTAGTAAAATGAAAATAATGTAGGAGTAGTAAAATAATTTGTATATAAGACTCCTCATTTTATTCCTTTACTTTTATCATTGAACTAGTATGTAGCATTGTAGATGCTTTATTTACCTTATTGGCTCCATGATAGCAGTAAACTTTGTTTTACCGCTAACGGTAGCAGGTAATGTGGAGTAACAAAGTGAATTAGAAACTTCATTTTTATTATTAAAATTAGTCTATATGCACAAATTCTAAGTTGCTGTAAAACAAATTTATGTATGTACTATTTAAAATGACAAAATGACATGACAAAATGACATTTTTTAACCCGCCGTTCGTAGCGCGGTTTACGATCGTACACCACTCTTATACAAACACCCTTAGGTCGTTAGGTATTCTATTTATAGATCCGCCCGTCTCAATAGCTTTTCACAAGGCTTGCTTGTACATAACTAGTTTGTTTCGACGTATTGATGTCATCGGTCGAGTGATTTACTAGCGCTGAAACAAGAGTAGTCTACGATCGTACACCATGCGATTATTCACGTTTAGGGTTTTTATTACATCGAAATATTTTAATTTCTGTAAAAGGTAAGTATTATATTTTATTTTCTAGTATTTGTAGAGTACATACGTACCTATTATGAATAACAATATGTCTGATGCAAAGAAAAGATGTTTGGAGTATATCAGGGACTCTGAAGTGTGGAAAAGATGGTTTGACGAAATTTCGAGTGGAGAAGATGAACTATCTAATGAAGCACTCCAAGCAGGATGAGATGAATCAGATAATGAGGATATTCCTGAACACAGTGATCATCACACTGAATGTGAACAGCAATTATCACACAACGACCAAGAAATTTTATCGGAAGAAAATTAGAGGAAGAGGAGGGTGTTAAAAATATTTATGCCGGAAAGGATAAAATAACACAATGGAACAAAACTAGGCCCAATAAGGAGCTACGTGAGCATTCTCATAATATAATCAAGTTTTTACCCGGGCGAAAAGGGAATGCACGTAATGCGAGAAGTGAAATAGAATGCTTGAAGTTATTTCTAAATGAGCCCGCTTTACGACCAATACAGTTCGAAATAAATTCAGTAGAGATCGAGATGCCAAGTATACTAATGTGATAGAAATAATTTCTCTCATAGGCATTCTGTTTCTAAATGTTACTCATAAAGGTGCAAAAAAATGTGCATAATGCTCGAGACAATTCCAAAGAAAACGGAGTCGAATCATGCTACTTGGCTATTAGCGAGTCACGATTTCTTTTTCCAATAAGATGTTTGAGGTTTGATGATGTAGCGACGAGGACTGAACGCAGAGACATTGATAACTTGGCCCCTATAAGGAAACTTTTTGAAATATTTCTGGGCAATTTTCAAAATAACTATTGCTACTGAGTTCCTTGCAGTAGATTGTTGGCTTTCAGTTGTTGGCTTTCAGAGGACGTTGTGCTTTCAACCAGCATATACCAAGCAAGCCAGCTAAATACGACGCAAAGGAATTTGCACTGGTAGACGCAAGAACCTCATACACATTCAGTTTGGAAATTTATGTGGGAACTCAACCACAAGGACCGTACAAATTGAGTAATACTTCAGAATATATCGCTTTACGATTAGTACAACCAGTTTCGGGAACCAATCGTAATATAACTTGGGACAACTGATTTAGTCGCTTATCACTTCTTGATAATTTGCTAAAAAAGGCTAACCTATCTTGACACCATTCGGAAAAATAGACGCGAAGTTCCTTTGAAATTTCTACCTAACAGGATCCGGAAACCCGGGAAGAGAACTCATCTGTGTTGGGTTTCCAAAAAAATGTACCCTTGTGTCATACTGCCCAAAAAAGAACAAATCAATAATATTGATATCATCCATGCACCATGACGATTCAGTAAATGAAGAAACAGGTAATACCAGAAAACCAGTGATGATCTCAGATTATAACCACACTAAGGGTGGAGTAGATCTTATAGATCATTTCTGCCAGAACTATGATACCGCAAGAAATAATCGCCGCTGGCCAATGGTAGTGTTTTATGACTTACTAAATATTTCTGCAATAAATGATCTCTGCGTATTTAGAGCAGCAAACCATCCTCAAGAAAAAATACCACCTAGCGACTTTCTTGAAAAATTTACATGGGAGCTCATACGACCTAAAATAGAAGTGAGATTGGCAAATCCGCAGCTGTCACAAGAATTTAAAAGGGGAGCTCGACTTCTACTGGAAATAGATGTTTTCGCACCCGCACCACCTGATGGACCACAAGATTAGATAGGGCGTTGCTATATTTGCCCCCGCAATAAAAACAAGTCATCCAGGACGTGCTGGGTAAAATGCCTGAGGAATGCATTCAAAAATCATATGAGGGATACCTGCACTGAGTGTCTTGACCGAACAAAGAAAGCATTATAGATAGTTAGGTACTGTTTTTTTTATTATTAAAAAAGGTTCAATTTTTTTATTTTTATAAATATTTTATCTGTGTTTTTGTATTAGAAACAAATATTATCCCAGCTCGTATTATCCCAGCTCGAAAAATGCATATCATTGTATGTTTACTCCCGCACAAGAACATATTACTACGTTAACACAAAAAGTTGTTTATATAACTAAAAATTGCTTATTTAGAATATATAATTTGGTGGTAATATCAGAATGTTAAAATTAGGGTTTTTATAACAAAAAAAAAATGGTCTGCGATCGTAGACCGTGCGACTAAACGCGTTACAACAATAAGCGATTAACGGCGGGTTAATTAATTACATCCTTAGACATACATGCATTTAGTTGGTTGTTATTACATAATTTATAACACGTTTGTATGTAGCATGCCAAATGACAGTTCTGAAGACAGACTTTTGTATGCAAAAATGCAAGTTAATATTTATATTAGTTTGTACATATCTCATTTTGATGAAATATATTTATTACACATATGAGATTTACCACCTATGAGCATCATAAGTATAAGACTTTTGCGATATCAATTATTTTAACAAGTGCAATTTTCAATTATATTATATAAGAGGATTTCTTTTTAAACTTGTACAATTTTCCAGTCATATTATACTAGAGAGGATTTCTAAAAGTAAATATATTTATTAAAAATATAGTCAGATGCTTTTTGGAATTAACTAGGAGATAAAGCACAGTGATCCTTATACCCTACTGATCGAAACCAAATAATAAAATAGTTACATTAAATAATTTGTAGGCATATTTGGGAGTACGAAAACCGTTGTTCTCATCTTCCAGATATGCCCTATTATGTAAACGAATTAATAAACAAAAATTATGACCTGGTAAATTATGTGATGGCCGAGGAATCAGTATTCTGACAATCTTATTGAACCTCCACCAATTTAAATAAATATTGATTTGCTAAATAACCAACATATTAAAAATATATGAACAGCAAATGTTTTCCAGTTTACACATTGAATCTGTATTCTGCAGACATTACCCTATTTAATCAGTTAAACAATCATTTTGATTTAAACATACCGTATAGGATCATAATTGTAATCTTAATAGCTCTTCGTCCACCCAGCCCCATTCTGGGCCCGAATAGGCTCTTGGTGCGGCCGCAAGGACTTGAGAGTACCTTTAGTGTGGCTATAGGCAATGTTTAATAGCAGATCTGAAATGAACAAATTGGTCTGCTGGGTGTTATAAAAGTCTACATATGAAACCTTGTAGATTCTAATTCGTCCCCTAACTTACTAGTGACAAGAAAAAAGCGCATGATATTTGACTATTCAATGCTGGAAATGATGGAAGAGAAAACACCTTTATTTCAAGTTAATGACGTGACCTTTCACTCGAGCGGCATATACAATCATGATAAATTGTGAATTTGGGGAAGAGAGGACCCACATGAAACAATGGAGTAAGGAACAAATTCTTTTATGTAAATGTGTAAATGCTGTGTCTTAGGACAAGGCTTATGGTTCTTTCAGTTTTGACGGAAATACCATTACAGAATTAACCGCGATCTCGATATGCTCCCAAACTGACCTTTCACAATTATACAAGCAGATTCAAATGAATTCACTTGCAACCAAAATAGAGGATTACTCCATTTGCACCTCATGGTCTGAGTGTTTCTAGTATCTGAGTGAAAAATGCTCCAGCGATAGATTGCTCGAAAAACTTTTGCTTTTTGTGCTTGGATTGCGGGATTCGCGAATCTCACCGTGATTTATTTTATCCTATAGGAATATGGAAAAGATTACGTTTATATTCCACCACCAGCCACCAACCGCGATGACGTTAAAAAAGGAATAACATCAACGATAACTCACTGGCTCGTGATATTGCGATACGTGTCTAGGAGGAATTCCATTAGCGCATTGATGAGGTAAATGTTGATTGTTAGTAGACTTCATATGATTTTGGTGGAGTTTAACACAAACATTTCTTTGACAAAATTTTTCTTACTGAAATCGGGTGATTCCTTTTGAATAATTCTATCTAGCTTTTGAATAATCCTATATAAAAGTACAATATTTTAAATTCTTTATGCTTGTTAATTTTAAAAACATAACAACGAAGACCTTTTATAAAGGCAGAGATATATCCGCATGTCTATACTTCATGTCTATACATCAGGTCGAGCAATATAATTTCAATAGCAGAGACACCCGGAATAACAATTCGTATCTATTCGTTAGTCCGCCATCATGGAAATGCATGCAGTACAGCAAACCATATAAATAGCATCGATTGCGCGATACATTCTTGTTCATTTTAGTAATTAAGGAATTAGCGTAAGGCCATGTAGTATAGAGTTACGTATATAATATAGAACGTGCCTGCCATCTGAACCTTGGATGATGTTGCAATATAATTATTTTAAATATTATAAATTTTAATTAAAGTATAAACCATTATTTTTAATCTTGCATAATGAGTTTAATAAGTATTGTGTAATAAAGTAGAAAGAATTTAACAAGTAAAACGATTCGCATAGGCAAATGTATTAATCACATGAAATTTTAATTATTAATATAACTAAATAAATTGCTCTACTTGGCAATCTTAAATGTATTAACCATATGAAACTTTAGTTATTAATGTAACTAAATAAATTGCTTTATCTTGAGAAATTTTGAAACGTATTAAATTATTATTTATATCATGTTGTAAGTAAGAAAATAAAAGAAGTAAAACACAATCCAAAAATCTTAAATTTTGTAAATAATTTTAAAAATAAGTAATAATTTATTTTAAGAAGAAGGTCCACTGGCGTGAGACATTAATTAGGCATAACATTACCACAGTATTAAAGTATGTTTCCACTGTTAAAGTACCACAGTATACTTTATTTAGAGGACTTAGGCGATTTTCGAGTGACATTCTATATGCCTATTATTGACATAAATAACTTGATTTGTTACTTGTTGCTAATAAAAAGCCAGTTAAAATCAATCAACATATGAGTTTATTATCTTATAATAAAAACGTTATAATAAATGTAATTAATTATATAAATATTATGACTAAATTTATTAGTTTCAATCTTAAATTTATCATAATAAAATTTAGTATTTTACAATAAAAACTATAAAAACAATCAAACACTTTCAACTTTATAATAAATTTCAAAATAATCACTCAGCTAAATGTTGTTAATTACACTTTCTAAAATTACATTTTACTTAAGATGTGACATATATTTATACAAAAAGAATATGCGTAAACGCTACACTAAATAATACGATAGCATTATTTTATTTTGTTCAGAAAAATGTTTTACCATTTTTAATATAATAAACTAAACCAGCGTTTTAATTGCACATCTTATTATCTTGTTAAAAATTTTGTTTGCCACTAAGTTTGATTGTATATCGCTACTTCTTTTTGTTTCATAAAAATGAATGTACATTTGTTAATTTAGTTTTCGGGCAATAGGATATATACATAAAGTATAAAATTCTGCTGAATAATTATCCTTCCTACAAAATATTTAATTAACTTTTTATAAAAAATATTAGAGACCTTAACTGCTTTTGCGTAAAATTATTTTATTTTTGAACCAAATTGACCTACTAGAGATCTTACAATTTGTAGACTATTGTAACTATTGTAACGCTGAGTATTTATTTCGTTAAGTATTTATTAGATGTACTATACGTGTTTTGTGTACTTTAAATACTTATAAGTCAACATAATTAAAATCGAGGAATTGTTTGACTAGTTCAGTATTATTGTTTATTAGTTATATGTAGTCTTTTTATAAATAGCTGTCACATAAAAATGACTTTACCCTTATTAGTTATATTAAACGTTACGCAATTGAATCATTATGTAAACATGTGTAGCTGCTATTAATTCTTGTAGCAATAGAATCATTAGGAAATATTGCTGATACAATGGCTGGTGTGCATTCAGGATTTCAAGCAATGATTTTTTAATTTAATCCTAAAGCATTGTTTGTACCCTATACAAACCACTCTCTTAATCTGTATGAATTACTCTCTTTTGCAACAGTTTCATTATGTGTGACTCTTTTGAGACTTTAGAAAATTTGTACGTTCTTTTCTCAGTTTTTACTTACAAATAGACGACACTTTTGGCATATGTTTAACTTACTTTTAAGTTACTTTCAGAAACAAGATGGAGTGTTTTTATGAACCTTCTAAGGCTGTGATCAAGTGTTTAAAAAAATTTCGATGCAATTGAGAAACTGTGTGATGCTTCAAAAACGATAAATACCACAAGAGCAGTTCAACCTCTAATGCCGTGATTCCCCGTTCTTACGCTTTTTGTGTTTTTGGAATAATGTCTTAAAAGAAGTTAACCACGTACAAAAATATTAGCAAATTCTTCGAATGAGCTTTGAAAAGTCTGTTATTAGTTTAGGAAGTCTAAAGAATTTTTTTAAAAGAAAATCATCTTATTGAGGACGCACTGCTATTTGGAAAATACACATGTGTAGAGATGTGTATTAAAATGAATAACTGCCTGGAGGAAGAAAAGTATGCCCGGAGAGAAGGCTGCAGGCAAGCTGCTGACTTGGAGCAACAATTGAAAAGCTCAATGTTAAAATAGCCAGAATGACTGATGATCGTTGGAACAAAGCCATTCTACAGTGGAGACCACCAAAAATAAGGCCAATGGGAAGACCACCGGAGCGATGGACAAACGACATAAAAAGAATAGCAGGACATACGTGGCAACAAGTGTCAATTGATCGGGAAGAATGGAGAAAAAAAGGGGAGGCCTACATCCAGCAGTGGATATAAATAGGCTGTACAAGAAGAAGAAGTAGAATGTTAAAATGTATTTATGCAGATTTCAACAAGAAATCAATATAAGTTCCGAATACATGGAATATATATGAAATTGGTTTGCAGTCTCAGAACTCAGCAATCTGATCGATATCCTGAAAACTGAAATTCCCAAGGTTGCACAAAGTTCAGGTAAAAATTAGGATGTGCCTATTGCAGATGGTATTCTTGTAGAAATTCTACAACTAAGAAAAGTCGCATGGTTGGGCTTGGTTAAGATTTTTTAGTTTATAAAATATGAACTTTTGGACTCTGTCCAATCTCACTTTAGCATTAAGTATTCTAACCAGTCATTTTGTGAATTCAAAATAGTGTACCTAAAGGTGTCAACTTTGATGAAGCAATTTCAAAATTTGCAGAAAAAAATATTAGAAGGAAGAGATTCTAAATATCTTGTTAAACTACAGGGTTGTCCATAAATTGATTTTTCAGATTGTGATGGCTTATATATTGCTCAAAGTGGAAGTAGCTTTGCCACTAGATTTAAGGAACACAGCACATGATTTAGGTTAAAGAAATCGGATTCACACTACGCAACAGATTTGAATGAAAATAATCATAACTTCATAGACAATCCCATTATATTACATGTTGAAAATAAACGTAAAGAACTAGATATTTTAGAAACAATAGAAATCAAAAAGCACAACACAAAATTGTAATCTCTTAAACGAACAAATTCAATTGTACACCTCTCCTATTACCAAAACTAATATATATATATAAACGTCTAGCTTTGTCCGTCTGTGTGTCCGTCTAGAACGCTTTTGATTTCATATATCACTAATAGGTAACAAAGCAGCGGAGATCGGGTTTAGTCCATGCATTATACTTATAATGAGAATTTAATGATGAGTTTACTACATTTTCAATAAAGCATTCAGCTGTTCAAATATATTAAAAGGTTTATATACATATATATATATATATATATATATATATATATATTACTATCTTTGTTAGGTGCTCCATAATAAATTAACGGTAAATA
>WYDF02129173.1:0-23152 GCA_009867245.2 Adranes taylori
TCACGTCTCGACATCGTTGCGCTAGGACGTTTAGGGAGAATAACGCCTCTCGTGTTCCGACTCCGTTACGGAACCCGTTACGGAATATATTTACTCCGTTACGGAATATATTTCATACGAAGTTTTATTATTTAACTTTTTAATAGTTCTGGTAATGTCCAAATCACAAATATCTGAGAAAAATAGACTGGATGAACAGTATGGATCGGTCTTGCTAGAAAAATCTAGTTTAGAATCATCAATATTTAAAGAAATAGTAATATTAGTGAAATAGTCGTTAAATAAATTACAAACATCTTTATTTCCGAGAATATTGCCTTCTGGTGATTTTAGAGCTAGAATCAAAAAGATGGTTAAGCGAGTTTATATATTTTTTAAAATAAAAAAAAAATGATTTGAATTTGGATTTAGATTTAATTTGAATTTATAATTCATTTTTAAGTTCTTAAAACAATCGTATTTTTAACTAGCAATCACAATTTCTTATGTATTGAAAAAAGAAATTGAATACATATTTTCTTTCAAATTGAAAATTAATTTTTATTTAAATTGAAAATGAAATGTTTATATAAATTCTGATTTGACTTCCGATTATTCTTTCGAAAAGTAGTCTGTAAGCTTTGTCTGTTTAACTGATCTTGAGTCTCCCATTGCTTTTAAACGTCGTAGCAACATTGTCAGTGCAGTCAGCATCTCGCTGGTTTTCATACCACGTGATGAATGGTGATAGATGATACCTAGCCATTCTTGCAGCTTCTTCATATGGATCTGTGTTGGAAGACCGATTGTTATCTTCTGAACCATAGAAATCGTTTTCTTCAGCTTTAGGTACAATAACATAATTCACAATTTCTTCTTATGGAAGGATTTGGTGACCCACGTCGGCTTTGCCTGAATCGAGCCGTTGATGTACTTCTTCTTTGAGTAAATTCCAAGATGTCAACATTGAACATATTTCTTCCTCTATCGCAGCACTATTTTCAATAAGAGTTGGCTCTAGAACCGGTTGTACGGATGTTTCAGCTGCTGAAGTTGAAGGTTGAGCTGAGCCGGAAGGATTAATAACAGATGGCCCCCATTTGTTCTAACATTTCTTGAGCGAATCCTTCCGGATTTCAGACCAGGCTTTGGCTGCTTTTTCTGTTGCGGGTTTTATATCGTAAGAAGGGGTCTCATAACCGGTAAATGGTAAACCGGTTTTACCGAACATTATGCATACTGAAATTGCCGGTCAAATTTGTTAAGATGGTAATTTCGGTAATTTGAATTACTTTTATATATTATATTATTGTTACTTTTTCGCTCGTACGTATACGTCTCTGAGCATGTCTAGTGTAGCATAATCGATCCACACCCACTTGGCACTCGCTAATGGCTGGCGGACGGAGCGATATTTCTCCAACATAAACATAACTAGTGTTGTGAATTGTGATCACGCGAGCGAAAAAGTACTCGTGTACTCAATTATTAAAATAACCTATATCACTTGATCATTCATTTAGATGGAAAATGAAATTCCTGGTATTTAGGTCTGAATATGTTTATTTTCTACAAACGCCTACATTTCGATGGTTATTTTACCATCATTTCCAGGGCTCTGAAGATGCCCTGATTTATTGACCACCTCCTGAACTTTTAATGCTTGTGTTCGAATTTCTGTCCATTCTAAAAAATATTATATCCTTTGATAGGTTAACTGCATCAGAATAGATTTCATTTAACCGACTTTCTATTATTATTGCTATATCAAATTGTGATTGCGTTAATGCTAATTAAAATTCCTTTATTTTGTGCACATTCCTCCAATGTTTTGAAAATATATTGACAAGGGGTTTTCTAGTTTAAATGATTTCTACTATTATTAATTTGCTTAATTATTGTTGGTACTCCATGAAAATATTTAATTGTTAAGTCCGTTTCATCATTTTGTTTTCTATTATGGAGATCATTATTAATGCGCTTCCAATGGTCTCTCTGGATTTGTGATAAGTCAGCTGAGATTCGTATAGTTGAATTTTTTATCTTATGTTTAGATTGTAATATGGATTTAGATTAATGAATTATTGTTTGAATTTTCCGCCATGCTGTTATTCTGGAATCACATTTTTAAAAGCCGGGATATGTTGAGAAAAAACATGAAATAAATACACTTTGTCTTTCAAAGCCTTGTGGTGGATAAACCTTATCAATCTTATAAAAATAAATTTAAAAAAAAATTTTTTGAAATACGCAAAGCAGAGTAACAAATAGATTTATTTGTTAAATAAAATATATACTTTGTCTGCATCGTCCGACAATATGTGGGTCTGGTCATTATTATATCGGACAAGTGGGTTACACAAATATGTGACTGAATGACGGCAAGAGTTTATCGTTGAAACGTAGGCTAAACGTCAGTAATGACTAATAAGAGATATAAAAACTCAAAGAAAGATTTGTACTTATTCTTTTATTTAATGTACTGTAGAGTCTCACTGTAATAAATGACAAGAAATTGGAGAATCAGTACGACAGATGGTTGGAAGAAAATAAAATTTTACCATTAATCACTCTGTTTAATACATGTAGAAGTGATATAAGCATTATAAATACAAAGCCATTAATTTTAGCAATTTTAAAATATTATTGTAAGTTTTTATTTAGACTTTTTTTGTATCCAGTAAATTGATAAATACTCTACTTTTAGGTGACCACAATGATTTCCAGGGTGCTACAGATTTTAAACATCTTTTAGATGATAAAGGCTTTGATTTTACACCCGATATTAATCGTGCGTTAGAGAAAATCTTTAAAAAATATAAAGCGACTGAAAATGTATCTTTTTGAATTAGAAATATAAATAATATTTTAAATTAGATCAATCATTTGTACAAATCACTTTACCGGCGACTTACCTAGTTTCTCAAATGCTGTTTCCTTGTTTCTACTCCATTTATTGGTGCCTCTACTTCACTATTACACATCCATTCTAGTATCTCATTACATTTTTTTATTTTACCAATATCTTGAATATCCTTCTTCTCCTTTACTGCTCAGCCCTCCGTTTCGTACATCATTACATTTCTCATACACGCCTCCACTATTCTCAACCTCATTCTCACTGACGCCAAACTTTTCTTCTCACATGCTCCTCAATATTTTCAAGAATCATAAATCGTTTTAAACATATTTTGTGTGTGGGTTTTTGTTTTCGAAAAACTAAAAGGACATGCTTCTCTTAGTAAGTAGTTACTGTATTATTTCCTAAATTTTGTTGGGAAATAAGTGTGTACATTTGTTTAGAAATCTACTTTATTGTTTTATTCTAAACTATTAAAAATTGTTTTGTTCTTATCAATTCTACATTTTGATATGTCAACAGAAATTTATTAAGTGTTATTAATTACGTAAAAATTAGTTTTAATATCATTTTTTAATGATAACAACGAGTGTTTACAAATTATAATTATATGATTTTACAATATTGATTGAAAATATTTATCAATGGCAAAGAGCATGTTCTGATAAAAACTAAGTGTTTTATGCGGATAACAATTATATCTTTTCAAACAGTTTATTTGCCTTGGAAATAACCGATTAATATTTCATTGAATTTAGATCACTTCGTAATGCCTTCAATTACTGTAGTTATATTTGTTTTGACCGTATTTATTTATTTTATACATTGGCTGAAGAAATGTATGGAGAAAGTACCAAATTTCCCTCCAGGTAACAAAACAAATATTTCATGTGTTATTTAGCGCGTTTTATTTAATTTAATAAATTTTATTTTATAATTAATATTTTTGAAGGTTGATAATGTTTTACATTTGAAAATTGATTTTGAATGTTTTAGATTTTAAAAATGATATCCGATTTTCTCCATCAGTTCGGGACTTAGAAATCACAAATGTAATATTTATATATATTTATTTTATTTGGGAAATGTACATAGCTCTAGATTTGCTTAAGTTTTACAAATGAAATTGTGAGGTTTTTATTGCTTAATTCCAAACTTTAGTTCATTTTATCTGGACCATAACAGAAGAATCTTTCTTATTCAATTTTTGATCGATAACAAGGTTTTCTAATTAATGTTGAAATAAAAAGTATTTTCTTGTGTTTACATTATTTAGTCTTTAAATTATTAGACTAAATAAATGTAAAAACAAGGAACTACTTTTTATTACTAAAGGAAGGCTTATCTCTGGATTTTGTGTTTTGCTTGTAATTCTTAGACAGGTGTTACGGGTAAAGTTAGATGAACTATTAAACCTAGGTTTACCCGGGTAAACTCCGTAACACCCAAGAAACGGGTAAAGTCCAAAATATATTTGAAATTGTACACGTTTTGGGCTTTATCCGGGTAAACCGCGTTCTAGCCGGTTTCGCTTGGTTAAACTTGGGTGTATCAAAAATCACAAGGCCATAAATGTTTGGAAAACATATTTAATTAAAAAAAAACTCATTTTACAAATCAAAGCAAGAACACTGTATCCTGCTAAAGTAAAGGATACTATAATCTATTTGTTCAAACAAGACAAGCTGTTGTGGCAATTCGTGTTACAAAGATTTCCAATAGCTTTATATTTACATTTATTTGCCATGCATTTAGTTTTACAGTTGCATCGTTTATAACCTTGACCTTCTAAAAGTGATTGTTCATTTGCAAGTTATCGTAAACTTTTCTTTTCCGGTGATATACTTTCCAGATCTACAAGTTTCTCACTACATATAGAAAATTGGTTCCTGGAAAACATTTCTTCGATAGTTCCTCTCTTGTTTGATAAAAATCTTTATCGGTTTTCTCGATAACTGTCATGATAATGTTTCTAAAATCGCCCCTCTTTTCACTCTCACTATCTCCAACAGAGGGAACATGGAGGGAACTTAGAATTAGATAAAGCTTTCATTTTCTTTTCTTGATTTTCTAAATTTCTGTTTACCTCTAGTCTGTTTAACTGTATATTTTTTGGGCACAAGCAACGTTCATACCTTATATTCGTTGATGTACTTGGCTCATTACATGGCTCATATCATCTAACGAGTATATATTTGATATCACCAAATCTATTATAGTATTTGATATTTTAGTGCTTCTCGTGTAATGCCTTACAAATTGCTTCATACCTAAGTTTGTAATGGTTGACTTCAATTTTTGTGTATAAGTATCTGCTTTCAGGACGTCAATATTTATGTCCCCGGTTATTATAATTTGCTTTCCGTCCATAATGTTCTTTTCGTCCCATTCCTATAAAAAATCAATAAAGATATTGGGATTTGAACTTGGAGATCTGAATACAGCTCCCAGCATTATAAGTTCATTGTGTATCCAGATCTTCACACTTCTGAACCAATATGTTTTATCCACTATGAATTCCTCTTCTTCATTATATTTTATACCCTCTTTTACATATATTAGTACTCCACCCGTATGTCTGCTGACAGTATTACATCTTGAGACTGCATATCCATTTATTTGTATTTCACCATATTCTATTTCTTCTGTAATGTGTGTTTCAGTAAGCACTACTATTTTTGGATTTGATGTTGTTATATATTCTATTGCCTCGTCTTTATGAGCTATGAAGCTTTGTACATTAAGTGTAACAATATTATTTTTACTTATGAACTTATCATTATTTCCTTTTTTATTAGTCTTTGGTTGCTATTCATACATATAGTTTGATTTACTTTTCTCGAGACTTATAATATATTTCAACATTGCACATTTCTAGTGCATATACTGAGTGGTTTGTATCTAGTTCCAGCTCATTTCCTTCAATTTCATTGTGTTTGTGCAGTTTATAAATTTTTTTTTGTTCATTCTTGAAATTATATGTAGTATGGTTCTCATCGCTACAGTATCCACAACTGCCCCAATTTATAAATCATTTATCCACAATTTATAAATCATTTGTTTTGTCTAAATTTGGATCATCAACAAATGTAACAAAAATGTGTCAATAAAAACAAAAAAAGAATGACAATTTATTTAATTTATAGTAAAGAGATAACGTAATATCTAAAGGTCAGCTGATGACCGAAATTAAATTTTAATTGCGCTAAATTAATTTTTAATTGCGCAATTCTGTTTATTACGGTTACAAATTTAATCAATTCAAAGCAAGTGTATTGAAACGCTGCCAAATATTTTTGTTCCGTAAACGAAATATTCCATATTTTGGGTTTATATTATTATTGTTGATAAAAATGACTATAGCCTAATGTTTTAAAAATAGCTTTTAATTTTAAAAGTGATCTTGTACATAAGAATGTGATATACAGGGTCCAAGGAATGTTCTGTTACATAATTCTATATTGTTTGAAATTTTTATTCCAAATTCGCAAAACATGTTGAACCAAATTGTTTATGCATTCACGCCAGTAATACACCTTCCAACACCTTTTCTCGATACTCCGTTGCATTTAACGTTACGCCACGGTCGACGAAAACCAGCGGGGAGCGATATTTGGCGGGTACTGCGGTCCATATTGGTTTGCAGGTTTTTGCGATCTGGTCGGTACATGAATGTTCAAATTATCGTTTGACTTTCTCTTTAATCAAACGCGATCGTTTTTATCAATGCTGAAAGTTTTTCACCCGAAAAGTTATTTGGAAACTCGCCACGTTTGTATAAGCGCACTAGCTTCTTTCTTTTTCGAGCCGTTGCTTACGCTGTCGTTTGTCAAGATGGTAAAAGTTTTGCATCTTGTATGGCCTGAATTGAAGTTCATTTTTCAGTCGAACGCTGCAATCGGATATTTGGAGTTTTTTTCGCTATTTCAGTTGGACTTCGCCGTGGATTTCCTTCATTTTGGCTCTTCAGTTTTCGCACATTTTCGTTGATTGTTGCCGACTTTTTTCAACCGGTAGTCGGTGGCGATCTACAATGTTGCCGGTATCGTTGTAACGCGATATGGTGCGATACACAAACCTTTTTAGCCAAATCGAGCGCAATCACACTGTTATGTTTCAATTGCATTATCGAAAAAATGGAAATAATGCGCGTTAGAAAATAATGCTTTTGGGTGTTTGTCATAGTACAACAAACAAATATACATAATAATCTGAAATTTGAATAAGAATATCTGTTTTTAAGGATGATTCACCGTCGCACCATATAACGGTAAACATCTATGATTGCTTACATTAACCGAATCCAGCAACGTATGATTTTGTGGTAATTCCAACCGTGCTTGATTTTATTTTGACTGTTGAGGGATCAATAATTATAAAAGTTGCTAATTATATGATGGAACCTCAAGTGTTGTTCCTTTTTAAGTCTTTTTGAAAATACACCTCTTGGTCATTCGTTGTACATGACCTGCCTTGATCCGGATGAGCAGCTATGCGGGTATAGCTGGTACGGATGTGCTGGTACAGCATAGCTGCTTTTCTTGTATGATGTTTTCATCAGCTTTCATTTTTCTCGTATCGTCTTATTTCTGATTCTGTCCAGTCGAGAAATTCTGGCTGATCTTCTCCAGAAGTCCATTTCCGTCGGCAAAAGTTTGTTCTCGTGGCTCTCATTCGGAAGCCATATCTCTGAGCCATACAGCATAATACTCCTAAGTATCATATTATATAAGAGCCGTTTCCTTTTTTCAGAGCTTTTTTGCCCTTACTTATTCTTTCTTCAATTTCCTTTTCACATCGTCCGTTGCTTGTAATTTTTACCCCCAAGTATGTATATTCTTCATATCCTTCAATAATTTTGTTATCTCCTAAGTCCAAAGCCTCCGTCTTCTTTCATGCACATGTACTTTGTTTTACTTTTGTTCAATTCCAACCCCATTTCGCGTATTCTTCTTACAGCTTTCGGGACTCTACATACTCTACAGCCAGAACTACTTGGTTATCCTTATGAATCCAGAACTACCTGGATATCTTGGGCCAGAACTACCCTGGTTATTCGCAAAGTGTAATGTATATAGTGTATAATCGTCGCTTATAGGTATTCCCATTTTCGAGTATTTTTTCCGCACATCCCCGAGTGCTTGTGGAATAGGGTTGGAGACAACCAACATCCTTGTTTGAGTCCTTTGGAGACGGGGAATTTTTCTGACAAACTATTCCCTATCTTAATAGCAGCTATCATACAGTTGCTTAATTGCCTTTATTAGTATTATATTTATTGGGCTCCTTTCTAGTACTTCCCAAAGTTTCTTAATGGGCACAGTATCAGAGGCCTTAGTTAGGTCCATAAAAATAGGAGGTCAATTTGGTTGTTATGGGTTGTAGTCTTCATTTCGATAATTTGCGTGATGGATCTTCCCCATCGACACAAGAACGACCGGCTCTAAAGCTAGCCTGTTCCTCAATCGTGAGGTCCATATTCATTCCCAACCAAATGATTTAATACCTTTCCATAAAGTCAATAAAGGGTATAGGTGACAGCTATACATCTGTAGTTACTACACAGATCTTTCCTTCCCTTGTGGTGTATAGGAGTTATCCATGATGTTTTCCATTTTGTAGGGGTAGGCTTTCCGTTAACGTAAGGGGTAAAAAGGTAAAGAACGCTTGTATTTCTTTTAATTTCGGTGGTTCATATTTTAAAAGTTCGGCTGGGATCCTTCGGAACTGCTGGACTTACCATTTTTCATAGGTTTTAAAACTTTCTCTATTAAGTCTTCGGTTATTATCATCTGTATTCCCTGGGTTCTGTAAGTAGTTGGTGACATTTCTGTATACTGTGGTCTGTTTTCTGTTAGTTCGTTTTTGTAGTGCTCTCAAAACTGTTTTGCGCTGATTGAGAATATGTTTGCTTTTTCTGCTTTATTTGATCTGACTGATTTTATGAGTTTCCATGCTTCTGTTGATCGTGTACCACCTAAAAAAGTGTTAATTTCGGAACACTTTCTATCCCACATTTCGTGTTTTTATTCTTTACTCAGCATTCGTATAAATATTGTTAGCACGTTTCTATATTTTGTATGCTCTTCAGGTGTTTTTATACAAAACCATTTTTGGTATGCGTTTTATTTTATGTTTTTCGGTTCTTCTAGTTTTGCACTCCATGACTCATTTTTATGTTGTCTGTTGGAATCCATCACCCCTAAAGCTTCGAATGCTGCTGTCTTTATAGCATGAACTATGTCTGAGTGAAGTTCTTCTGGAGGCATTCTGAAATATTGGCTATCCAGTACTGCCTTTAGACGATTCTGCTATAAAAGTTTCACACTCTCTTCTTTAAGCAGATATATTTTATATCTAGTGTTTCTTGTGGTTTCTGTATCGTTTTCATTCAGTGTTTCATTATTGTTGTTTCTATATCCTATTTTAATTTCCGATTTTACCAAATAGTAGTCACTACCGCACTCGACTCCTCTATAAGGTCATACGTCTTCAATTCTCCATTTACTTTCTTTTTAACGATAACGTAGTTTATGATAGACCTCACTTGCCTTGTCTCTTGGTGCCAGTTGTATTTGAGAATGTCTTGATGATTGAAAAAGCCATTCATAATTTTCAACTTATTACGAGAGCATAATTTGATCAATCTTTCGCCATTGTTGTTCACGGTAGTTTCTCCGAATTGACCCACTACCTGACTTTCTTTTTCACGCAGTTCGGCTATTTAGATCACCCATAAGAATGATCACCCTCTAAATTTCCTAGCTACTTATAAGTTCGTTGAGGGTATCGAAATATTGGACTTTTTCTACTGCGGCTGAATTAAGTGGGAGCATAGGTGCCTATAATTGTTATCCTCTGTCCAAGGTGATTCCGGTTTATTTACTTAAAGGATTCGTTCATTGATTGCTTCCCAATTCGTTATTTTTGACCTGTACTTATTTTTTTATTAGTATTGACACTCATTTTGCGGCGTGTGCACTCTTTGGTACTCCACTATGTATGTGTATATATTTATCACATTTAAGTTCAGTTTATCGATTTCTCTAAGGATATCTCCCATTTTGTTTACATCCTTTTACATTCCACGTTACAAAATTTATATCCATTTTCCGTCGCTTTGGTCGTCTACATGAGTTTCCACCCTTGTTCCGCGTCCGCGCATTTAGTATATTATATATTTTGTCGTGTAGTTGATATCATTTACACTGTTTCACAACCGTTTGATATTAAGTTTCTGAAAACGATCTGTTGCTAAATAGACCAAAAGAGGAACAACATTTTAATCGTTGTTAAATTAAAATTTATTTTTATGAAATAGAGATATTTAAGTATCATTTTCATGCCAGAGTTACTATTCTACAATTCTACATCTCTTGATACAACTTTGCTAAATCCTGCTCTAGCCTTTAGTACAATAACTCATTTTTACATTTTTAAGAATATTTACTTTCAAAAAAGCTTACCAGTGTAAACTTTACAAATTAGTTTATATTTCTTATTTTGAATACTTTGAAATGTATACAATTTTTATTACCTAATGTAATTTATCTGAATATTTAGGGCCGCCGAGATTACCAATATGGGGAAGTTATCCGTATATTGTAAAAGAACACCGATTAAGCTATATTGCACTCATGAGATTAGCAAAAAAATACAAAACTGATATTTTGGGTTTTTATATGGGTTCTTATCCTGCCGTTACTGTTCTTACACCAGAACTTTGCAAAGAAGTGATGACAAGGGATGAGTTTAATGATAGAGTAGATGTCCCGGTTGTCAGGAATCGTGGAATGGGTGATGTAATAGGTATAATTTTTTTGATTATCTAATCGTATATCATATTTTATTTATTTATGTAAAAATTACGCATTTGCGACACGGAAAGAACTTGCGTTTGTTAGTATAGTAATACCTCTTTCACAGTACGGTTAAAATGGTACTATTCGAATCCACGCTAATCGGGGTATGCTATAGGGTATATGGGGGTAAAAGTCCGCAATTATGCTCTTTCGTGTCAGCTACATACCTCGAAATAGTTTAGCTTCATAAATTTACATGGTGAATTTTTAACTTTACTAAATCCATTAACAAAATAATT
This sequence comes from Adranes taylori, assembly GCA_009867245.2. Taxonomy (NCBI): domain Eukaryota; kingdom Metazoa; phylum Arthropoda; class Insecta; order Coleoptera; family Staphylinidae; genus Adranes; species Adranes taylori. The sequence goes on from WYDF02129173.1 coordinate 10,941, forward strand.
ATTGAACAACTTAGAAAAATTCAAAATATGATTTTCCTCGAAAAGTCAAATTAGGATTTTTGCCCCATCTAGAGGGGCAAGAATCGTAATGCCAAATTAAAACACACAGTAAAATATTAAAATGTAATAAGTTTTATAATTATATTATGAAAACGACAATAAAAATTAGATAGAAACAAATGAAAATGTAAGAAACATTAAATGAGCAATACTAAACGAACAATAAAAATTTACTAAAAATTTTGAAACAATTAAAATTAATAGAATAATAAATAATATTTATAAATTCTGTAACTGCTCAAATCATCAGAAAATTTAAGCATATTTTGAAATCTGTTAGAGCTTTGCACAGTGGATCCTCTTTGCAGCCTGAATATTACGCCATGAAACTTAAGAAATGAAATTTCTTCAGTTGAAAGAAACCTCATAGTTTGTGACGCTCTTTTAAAAAATTGAACTGTCAATACTCGCAACTCCGTTGCAATGATTTATGTAACATAAATGCGAAAAGAAGTTTTATTTTCGTCAAATACTTGGATTAGAACGAAGTCTAAACTTCCTTGAGTTCTACCTTGGAAATAATCAAGGCGCTAACGCTTCCATCTCCATTACTGTCTTGCACTGAAAAATGGAAGTCGGTATACGAGCAGTCCCTGAGTGTTTGTTTTTTCATTTTAAGCTTTTTGGCATCTTTGGTTTTACACGATCAAATAAGACTTTTTCGTACACTTTTTTTAATTTTTCCCTCTTTCTGTCTCTTTCTGTTTGTAGCTTTTCTATACTTTTTTTTTATTTGGTATTGAAGTAAGTAATATTCTATTAGTCCGCTCCTGCTTCGTTAGAATTGTTGTAAGTGACACTCTGTCGGTAGGTGATACGTAAATAAATTCGGCAGGTGGCAGGTGATACGGCAGGTGATAGTTTATCTCTTGTGTCGACGCTATAGCTTTTTGATTAGTTTCCTGTTCTTCACTTGCCGATCCCCTGGCTGCTAACTCTTCGATCTCATTGAAAACAATATTAACTTGATCACCTAAATCATCTTCTTCCTCTGTATCCAGATTCTAGTCAGTCACTTCCGAAGGTAAAAAGTCTATTTAAAAAAAAATGGTCTGACCTAGGCGGAAGGTGGCCGAATTATCTACAGATGCGTCATAATTCATCTACAATGGCTTAAGAAATACTTTATCCAAGGGTTGGATTTGTGGCTATTGTGAGGGGATAAACTCAAAAGGTGAATATGATTATCTTTTGCGTAATAAATAGCTTCATAACTTCCGTAGGAAACGTGGTTGTCCAGTAACAGTAATACTGGACTTGACTCTTTTGGATTAGTATTCTTTTTGAAGTGTTCCAACCAATTTAGTAATATAACCACGCTCGCTTATGGCCATGTCTCAACCTGCAGGTCCATTTTTATCAAAAGCAAATTTAATCTTTTACGTTAAAAACAAAATAGGGAGGGACGTATAGCCCATCGCACTCAAGCAATAAACCGCTGTTATAGTTTACCCTTGCTCAAATGATACCGATTTTGCCACTTATCTCTTCCCAACTGGGACAATATGCCTTTGAAATTTATTTCAAACTATTTGGATTCCAGTTTCATCCATATTAAGTACCAGGTCGGGAGGAACATTATATTTAGAGTAAACGTGCCTTAAATGATCGAAATAGTAGTTTAATCTGTTAAAGCCCATTACAAGGATAATGCTTGATTTTCCTGGTGTCAGTAAAGACAAGCGATTTCTTTGCATTAATGACTTTGTAAAATCTCTTCCTGCAAGTATGCGTTATTTGATAAAAGGGTTGTTAATCTTGATTTTATTTTAATTTCCTTTATTTCGTTTACTCTCATGGGTTTTTCTCTGAGAAGCACCGGGCCACCCCAAGGGGGCTAAAGTTTCTTCTACAGTAGTTTTGTTGAATTTTCGGTTACAACGTAGGTTATTTGAATTTCCTTTATTTCGTTTCTTGTTTTTCATATTTCGTTCAATCTTGTTCTTATTAGCATACATATATTTAAGTGTAAATTAAAAAAAAGGTGATTCAAGGGCTTTACAGTGTTCTTTAATTTCATGTTCTTGACCCTCCGTGAACACTCTACGGAAACGACCTAACTTGTTGGACCATAGCCTTTCTTGAAGTTTTCACTCAAAATCTTTGGCAACCTTCCTGCCGGAAGATTGGTCTTCCTGAGTGGAAATTCCTCCTGGAACTAAAACTTTTGCTTCATCTAGAATCTTCTGTGTTCAATGCCGAATGTTCTCTGATTTTCTCTTGTACTTTCTAGAAAACAGTGAAAACAACATTAACAATAAATTAATGGAAAATTTCTCAACTCTGGGGCAAATATCCGCATTCGGACGTTTGTCCCCAGGGAGTTTACGGATCTTTATCTCATTTTATTAAGTCATAAAGAGTGACACTTCTATCAACAGACAACAAAACTAAAAATAAAATAAGCTGGTTTTTATGGCACCTGTTGCGTTCTTTTATACTGATGGTAATGGTATTTTACAATAAGACAATTGTAAAAATCATTGGTTAAAATTACACGATTATTAGATAAAACATTAGAAAAATAAGCTTACCTCATTTTTACAACAAAAACAACAGCAAATAATAAACATAAGCTGCACAAAACTATTCACTAAGTAGGAAGCAGTGGTGCCAACACCAACTATAAACACTTATCCCACGACATTTTGAATAATTGTGGACGTTTCCCCTGTTGGCCCTTTACCCCACTTACCCTATATTCTAAAATTGATCATTTGTTCCAAAAAAACCATTTTAACCTCAAGTATGTATTGATTTATTAATAATCATTTAAAAAATTACAGGTATATAATTGTAAATACATAAGTTTTTATAATTCAATTTTTATTTTCTAAAAATTGCGTTAAAGATGTTTCACATATTTTTTCTTTGGTCTTATCTCTTCATATAATTTCTTATATCTACGAACTGAATTGTTTCGTGAATGATCTGCGAATTGAAAGGTGAGTTCAATATTAGGATCAACTTCCATAATCTGCTCTGACAAGGTTTCAGCAACTCTAAAAATTTTTGATAGTTGTTCAGTTGTTAATTCTTTTACTTATGTTTCAGCACAGTCTTCACTGTCCAATTTATCCTCACATTCTTCATCTATGATAATAAGTGTTTCAATACACAATGAATTGATGTCTGCTTCAATGCATTCAATTACATTACCGGAATTTAACTCATTGAAACCAAGTTCTTGCCAAATGTTATTGGTAACTTCAGCAACATGATTGTGAAATTCAATGAAATCATTTGCACAATGTGGTGTGATATGTATTCAAACCACTCGCGCAGCTTACTTCATTCCACGCTTCGTTTACATTTTCTATACGCTATAGCTCTTCCAAAATTCTATTAAAATGCATGAATTTTCGCCTGTCGTGACTTTTATGACTTGAGAAAAAGTGCGGCGCAAATAATAAGCTGTACCAATGACATCTTGATCCATTGATTGAACCAAGGATGTCATATTTGGTGGAAGAAATGTAATTTTTCAGTTTTGATTAATGTCATATAGACCTGGAGCATTGCCTAAGATAAGTGGAATCTTAAAATTAAATCCCTTCTCTCTATAATAAGATTCTGTTGCTGGGCAAAAATAGTTGTGAACCAGTTTTCAAATAGAGTTTTTGTAACCCATGCTTGTCGATTTGAACGGCATAACACTGGCAGATTGTGTTTCGATACATTTATAAGATCCTTTGTGATTTCGGCACGCTACACAAACAACGGTTTTGATTTCAAATCTCTCACTGCGTTTCCGCTTAAGATGATCTTTTGAAACTTTATGTCCTGGGCAAGATTTTTCTTGAGCTGCAATGAATGTGCGGGACGGCAATTTTCTAAAACAACCTGTTTCATCCACGTTGATTATTTGTTCATCTTTGTAACCATTTTACGTAATTCCTCCGGATATTTTTAAGCAGCCACATTGTCTGCTCTGGGAGATTTAACAACAAGACGAACAATATGGATACCATTTCGTTGTTTAAAACGGGAAAACCATCAACGACTTTCTGAAAAATTTTCGTTTTCCTTGCCATCAATGTCTTTCAAGTCACTACAAAGGCTTAATGCTGTGGCTTGAATTTCCTTTTGATTAAGTAGAATTCGATAATAACCGTTCCATTGTTATCATTGTAATGCTTCTTGTTTTATTCATTATTTTTGATAAATAAGAATGCGTAGCTATACCTTGCGATTTATATTCTTTTTTATTTTGAATAATTTTTGCGAATCGATGACTTGTCCATTCTATTTTCACGGCCTATGTTGGCAAATGATGTACGATCTTCATGACGCTTGATTACATTAACTGTTTCTTCTAATATTAGCCACTTTCATTTATGAGCGACAGAATCATCTTCGCTTTGCGCTCATCATTATTTAAATGGATTTTAAAATACGTCACTTGAAAATTGTTAGAATTAAATTTAACACTAATTTAATTTTTGTGTGGTGTGAAAGTTGGTCGGCAATTTTCGCCTGTTGTTTTAATGGTTCTAGCCGTTAAATGTTAAAAACAGTACAGTAACAGTACTATTGTTAAGCGCACTATGCGGGGTATTACTGTACATATTGTAACAAGGAAATGTGTTCTCGTTCAAATTTAGTTTGATGTTAGAAAGATCAAGATTTAATACTTGTAAGTAATTTAAATCATTCAAGATGTCTAGACTCGTTGAAATATGTAGTGGTTGAAGCAGTTAGGAAATGGTAATATGACCACTGTGGAACTTACCATAGATCCGTCTTCGGATCAAAGTGCAGGAATAATTATTGATTTTTTATTATACACTATGCTATTTAATTTAGTCTTAAATAAACACTTTACATAGCAGCATAGTTTGCTGTAACAAGTAGAATGTGGTTTTTAGTGCTATGTGGGTAGACAGGCGCAGTAAGCATGGTTACAAGTTTAGACGAGCGAGTCGACTAAGGGGCGGGGAGACAAAAATGTCAGATCCGTAAAAATATAATTATGAATTAATTCAAATAAAAATAATAATTAATTAAATTAACGTCATGATTAAAATTAAAGTGTCGGTTCGAGTAACGGGAAAATAATTAAGTAATTAGACATGAAGCGTTACAATATTTAGTAGTCAGTATTTCCGATAATAAAGTAGAAAATTCTTTTATAGTCGTCCTTGCTACAGTCTTTATATATGTGTCAGCACCAATACCATATTTTGTACTATTAATAAAGGGTTCGGTTAGTCTGTGGAAACCAATCACAATCTTCTTAACATTTTAAGTATTGTAAAGTATAGTGCATAAAAAATTATCTTGATACAAGAATTTGTCAGACTTAAATAATTTATGTATAAATATATGAGGATTGAATCGACTATTAAAGGCGATAAAAGAGAGTTCTGAAAATGTTCCCCTTTGTGTATTGACTAGTTGCATCATACTATTCTTGTATTAAAGGTGATATTGCAACGGGTAAAGTATGTACAGCTATGTCATGTATTTGAGATTATATAGACAAAAACTCTTTCCATAGCGTTATCTAGTATACCAAATTGCTCGACTAAACGGTCTGAAAAGTCATGGATGCGCCAATGACAAGTGTATCATTCATTTGCCTTGAAGTGAGTCTGATTCATACAACATTTACACTTAGGCAGTCATATAGGAATTACACTTTTAAATTATGTAACTGAAATTTATTTGCTATAATATTTTTAAGGTATATTTTTCACGGGAGGACTATATTGGAAAGACCAACGACGCTTTTCTCTAAGACATCTACGAGATTATGGTTTTGGTAGAAGAGACTCAAATATGGAAGAGACTGTGGAGCATGAAATACGCAAGCTAATAGATTATTTAACTTCACAACCAAAAGCGATGGATTCAGTAAGTTAACTCTTTAACTTAGTATAAGATCTTAGCAATATCTTCTTTCATCTTTGATCACTGTTTCTTAAAATATGTTTTCTTTTAGTTTAATTTTATATAATTTTTGTATTATTACATTTTTATCACATATTGGTAGTTAATGTTAAACGTAAAACTATTCTTGATTATTATATATTTTATGATTAATTTGTCTTAAGTGCTCTAATTTATACTTTATGATGGAGTTTTTCACTCTTAGTCGGACTTAATCTATACGCTTGGGCATTCATTCAACTAATTTAAGATTTATGTAAGAATATTTTATGACATTTCTCTGAAGCAGATCGACAAAAAAAGATAAAACTAAATTGTCTTAATTTAAACGAGTTTACGGAGATATTTCATTCCTAGGGAAACTTGATTATATGTCATTTAGTACAAACAAATCATTTGCAAATTTTTAAAATAGAAAAAAAACTAATAGTGTGGTTTATCAATTTTCATTCAAATAATTGAAAGTAGAAAAATTAGTATAAAAAATTATATTTCTTTTCACAGAATTTTTGTAAAAGACCAGGTATTGTCAAAATGCCAGATATTATGTTACCTGCATCTTTAAATTCTGTACACCATTCACTTAGTTCCCAGCAGTTCGATAACAAGAACCAATTAATTGATATAGGCAAGTCAGCAGTGAAGTTTCTACAATGCATCAATATGACTGGTTCAGCAATTAATGTTACTCCATGGCTTAGATATTTTGCTGCTGAATATTTTGGTTGGAATGCGTCAATCAGAGAACCACTTTTCTTGTATGGTTTTGCCAAGGTTAGAAAAAGTTTAATTATATTTTAATTTCAATTAAATATAATATGTTGAAAGTATCCAATCATTTTTCCCACAATATATTAAATAAAGCTGTTATTGGGCTAAAAAAATATGCAATATCCTATTCCAACTCCGTTAAAAACATACAATATTAATAATTCATAAGAAAAATATTCGTAACATCAAATACATCAACAAATCGCATTCTCAAGCAAGACTAAGTCTAACTTTACTCTTCTGCTCCTTTCGGGTTACCGTCTACATCCGGTCTTAGAACACCAAAAAGTACACGTAATTTTCCAACTTCTTAGGGTTTGTTTCAATTCTTTTTGCTTTGAAGATTCGCCCTTCTATGGCCCCTCTCGAGACACCTCGACCTTAATGTTTTCTTTGCAATCAGTTTGGTCTGAGATCAATTCCTCTAACTTCTTGCAGCTTTCCGTCTTAGTCCTTCCAGATTTATTTATATCGTCTATATTTATCTCTTCTACTATTTATACGTCTTCTTCAATTTCATTATCTCACTTTTAGATTTCTGCATTTTCGTATTTCTTTAATTGTGATACGTGAGCAGTTATGATAAATATATAAATTATTTCTATTAGGAGTTGGTAGTTGATATATCAAATAGGTGTCATTAGGGAATACTTTTCTTGTGACTAAAGGTTCTCTACACGTGCTTGAATTTTCGTACTTTCTCCTATAGATATTTTCGTTCTCTTCATTACGACTATTTGCCCCTTTTCATATTTTGCCGCTGTTCCATTTCTATTATAGTATTTTTCCATTTTAAGTTTTCTCTTAGCCGTATCCCGACTTATCTGACTTCGCAGTTCTTTAGGATTTTCCACGTTTCTTGATTTTCGTGCGTAACTTTAGTTAATTGTGCCTCATAGAAAGTTGGTGTGTAACTATGTAACATTTCGAATGGAGTTTTCCCAGTTGTGGTATTTTAAACGGTTTCCGTTTTAAACGGTTCTTTCCGATTTTAATTGAGTTCAATTTTGCTTGAATTTGGCTCCAGGCACTTTCACTAGTGGACAATACAAACGTCATTTAATATGCGTTCTATATATCTTCATATCTTTGGAAACCCAAAGCGTTTCATTAATGTATTGAGCTTTCGGTCTGATCCAAAAGTTTTACAATATCATGATATCGGATTATTGTACTTTTACTCATTGTTTTCGGCATAACATATAAGAAATTTTCTTTTCTATGAATTAATTTTGTCCGGTATAACTTTCCATCTTCTATACAATAATCTTCTATCTTACTTTTTTTTGTGCAAATCTATTGGTTTTAGGTTTCTCTAATTTTCTGATAATTTCACGCAATTTCGCATCTGCTTGTTGCAAGAGAAGTACAGATTCACTGTCACTAATAATTTGTATTCTTGTAATTTTCGTGCTTTTATTTTGTCACCGGTTTTCCCATCTATCCAATAATATCGTCTAACTGGTGACTTAGTCGTTTCTTTTTCCATTTATATTGATTTTCATGTTTGCGCCGTACAATTTTCTTCAGGCTTATAATCTCGTTTAATCTCATCCATCAACGCTTGATGATTTTGCTTCATCTGATCCAAAATAGCTTTTCGACTAACAATTAATTCGTCCGTGTGTTTCTCCAATTTCCAGCACAATTCCTTTTCACAGTTCTCTTTTTCCATCTCGTATTCCTTCTCGAGTTCTTCTTTCTTTATCTCAAAACTACTTTTCAATTCGTTCTCAAACGCTTTGTAATCATTTTGAATTTTCTTTTCATATTCACTGATTCGTCTTTGTGTTTCTCCAATTCCCAAGCCCATTTCATTTTCACCGTTCTCTTTTTTCATCTCGTATTCCTTGTTGAGTTTTCTTTCTTTGTCTCAAAACTACTTTTCAATTCGTTTTGAGAATTGAAAATCAAATTTTCGTAATCATTTTGCATGATCTTTTGATATTCACTGATTTGTGCTGCACAAGTGTTTCGTTGAGTTTCGGGTGCACTTTGACGTTTATTTGCTAGTTTCTATTTTCACTTTTGCTGCGCATTTGAATGTTTCTACATTTTTGTTTTCTCCAGTCTTCTTAACATTTCATTCTCCTTTAATTCAATTTATTTCTCTTAGATTTACAATCGTAGATTTACTATTTCCATTTCTCTGAATATAATTTATAGAAAGTGGTTCTAAAATGTTAACAACCGTCAATTTAGTATCATATAACGTTTCTTTATTAAGATTTTTAAAGAGTTCATTTTTTCTATACCCAAACGTAAATAAGTTGTTTATTTTCATGTACGCGATACTGGCAAGTCAGTAAAAGTTTACTCCTAAATCTTATCTGGTTTTTGCATTTCATCTCTGACAGTAACATAATTTTAAATTTCTTCGATATTATCAATTTTTGTAAAAATATTTCCCTCTTCCCGACATTTTGCTGCTTCACTATTACCAAATCTTTTCAAAAGTACACTTTTTTCCATATTTAGTTTCGGCAAATTGTAGGTTATGACAAATTTATCTTTTACGGTGCATACCCCTGATCCGTTGTCTACTAAACCAATTACTGTCGTTGTTTTTGTTTTACTTTTTGTTAGTATTTCTTTGTGAGCCGTCTACTTTATCCTTATTTTCCGTATCTTGTTTTGGATATTCTTTACATTTTTTTTTCTTTTGTTTGCCATTTCTTGTTTGTAATGTCTCATTGTATTTTCATACTTTACTCTATCGATTCTCGTTTTATTAACCCTGTCTGATATAATTAATTTTCATTCTTTTGTTCTTTTACAAGCATTATACGTCATAAATCTTTAGACCATAATCCTTAATATAAGCTCGTTGCATAGTTTCATTCTTGAAAAATTATATTTAGTTATTGTTTCGTCGTTGTGTTGTAGTCTGCTAACCATTTGTTGCCATTTTTCAGTAAAGTTATCTTTTCCCACAAATTTTTCTTGGAAATTCTCTTTTATTCTTGACATTTCCTAATTTCTCCCCTTTTACTACTGAACCAACGCCCAACAGCTCCCTTTAAATGTGATCGTGCTGACTCTTAATACAAAAGCTTCTGGCCAATTATACAAATCTTTTATATTCTCTATATTATTAAGCCACTCTTTAGTCGTACGTCCTGTGTCTCCATAGAACTGTGGTATGCCCTCTGTTAAATTGGGCGTTACATGAAATTTTCCCCATTGATACACTATTTCCCGTTATAGTTTCTTTGTGAATATATAATAGCTTTTCAGTCATATCTTTTCGTCTTTTACTAGCAGCAATCATTCCCTAACATTTTTTTATAACTCTTTGAGAATCGGGCAATTAATTATTCATTCCGAAAAATTACCCTCAAATAAACAATCCTGCATATCATTGCCATCATGATTTAGGTCATCTATTTCTTGTGAATTTCTTAATCTGTATGAAGTCATTTTGTTGTTAAGAATAATAATTTGCTATGATTCTGGTAACGTTAATTAACTTTTTATATGTAAATACCTAAATATGTTAGTTCGAATGTACTCCTGTTTCTATGTTGCGTGTTTAGCACAATACTTATTTAACGAGTGTTTCATTGCAGCAAAATATTTTGGAGCAGTAAAATATTTTGGATGGAGATTAAATAACATAAACAGAGAGAATTAAAAAAAAGCCACCTCAGGATTCAAACCCAGACTTCAAGCTCGATAGTCCAAGATCTTACCATTTACGCTACGTTATTTCCTGTTTATAATTTGTTTTTCGGAATATATAAGCAAGCATTCAAAATATTTTACTGCTATGAGACACTCTCTAATTTATGCCTACCTGACAATTTTCCAAGATATGGAGTTTCACTTATTACATCTCTGTGCACTACTTTCACTCTTCTTCTCCTTTTGGGTTGTCATCTACTACAGAATTTTAGTTTTGAATGTGAAATTAATGAGGAATATATGTAGATATATGAAAATACCAGTATATTATCTGCTACTCTATTATAATGGTATCTTCCTGCTTCGCACTTATTTGTGAAAAACTGTAAGGGATATTTATCTCATTATAGTGAATTTTTTCACAGAAATTAGTGGATGAGCACAAAGAAACTTTTTTAGAAGGTTCTCATCGAAATTTTATAGACGAATATATTGCCGAAATGAATATTGAGAAATCAAATCTTGAGCTAGAGACATCTTCATTTTCTGGTACGTCACATGTACAATCATAATACATTTAAAATTCCAAAATATTGATTTCTTTCAGATAAACAACTGATTTATACAGTAATGGATTATATGTTTCCTGCTCCCGTTGGCATAGGTCACACTTTTAATTTTTTGTGTCCGTATTTAATACAGTTGCCGCATGTACAAGAAAAGATTCAAGAGGAAATTGATAGAGTTGTTGGCAGGTCAAGGTTACCAACATTAAATGATAGACAATCGTAAGGATTCTTTCTTATTAATTTTATTTCTTGTTGTCGGAAAGCTACAACCATTTTCTATATAAAAACCATTTTCCATATGCTTTAAAATCATTTCCATTCCATATGATGAGGGTTGGTACATAAACTTTATTAAATCAAAACCCCTGATTTAACACTTAAACTAACTTGATTTATTAAATGAAATATTTAAATGATAATAAAGAAACTTATTACTTGAACGAATCTATTTCTTAAGGCATATCTCTAATAATGATCCACTTTTCGATCTAAGATAGATAGATAAACTGTTTCTATCAAGAACTTAGAAAGCCCTCTGTAAGTCAAGAAATACTATGCCCGTTAACCATCCACGATCACAATTTTATTTCCACTCATTTATGACACATTGCAGCTTCGCGTGAATGATTTTGTCTAAAGCCTCATTGATGTTTTGTTAATAACTCTTTTCTTCCCAAAATTTCCTTAAGTTGCTCAGATACAGCAATTTCGATTATTTTTCTCAATTGTATGGAGTAAATTGATCGGCCTAAGCTCTTCAGCCTTTTTTGTATCGTTAATTTTCGGGAAAAGTTTGTTTAATGCAATTTTTTATTTTTCTGGAAATAAATCTTCATTTAAATAAGTGTTGATCAAGTGTAACAATAGGTATCCTGCTAGATAGAATGTTTCTTTTAATAGTTTCACATTAAGTTTATCATCTGTACCTTTATTTGCTTGTTGAAATATTATCCTCTTTAGATCAGTTATTTGAAATGGTTTGAACTAATGTCATTTATTTGTCCTTTTTTGTGTTTATTTCTCCAGCGTTTTTTAACATCAATATCATCAATAATTTGCTTAATTTACACAGAACTGGTAAAATGTTATGGCAATTTCCTTTTCATCGTCAATCTCTTCCTTTTAAAAAATTATTTTAGGTATGATTTTGGATTTTTTGGTCGCTCCCTACAATGAATAATAATAATAACAAACTTTATTCCAAATTTCTTCATATTTATACATATTGGGAGAATAGATATCGTTGCAATGTCACAACCTTTATTAAGAAATTAATTATAATAGTTGTTCTTAATT
>WYDF02129284.1:0-23149 GCA_009867245.2 Adranes taylori
GCCAATTTGTTCAATATTTAGTAATATTAATTATAATTAAAGATAAATCATGTTCAAAATATGTTTCGCGAAATTTGATTTTTTAATCTAGTCAAGCCTTCACTTGAAAGCCTAGTTTTGTTTTGTTTAAGTGATTACTTCGAAGACATTAACTTCTCAAGCAAATTTTACTGCTATAATTGTTGTTTAGTTTACTACATACAAAATGCTATAAAATCTAACACCAGAATTAGCAGCCGACACCGCGGCAGACAAACTCCGCAACTTTTATCGTCAGCTGGAAAATTATTGAGTTTTAAAAAACAGTTTGTAAAATATATATTTGACGTTAATAAACCGTATTGAATCTCTGGTTTCATCTTTGAACTTCAAATTGGCTAAGTTGAAGATGCATTCAAATATCGAAAAGCAGTTGATATTGAATATTCCTTTAAAAGCTACCTGATTATTTTAAAATGATTCCCTATAAATTGACATCTAACTAGACTCAAATGATACCTGATTAAATTTAAATTATACCTGATTAGCTTCAAATGCTCCTTGATTCCTATCTCAAATGATACCTGATTCCTATAAAATGATACCTGATATAGTTTAATGTAATTCAACTTGCCCATAATGGCTATATTGAATTTAAATATAATATTGTCCTGAAGATGCATTCAAATATCGACACGCACTTGATATTGAACTTGTAAATAGTCATATATTTATACGTTAACAATTTGCATATAATGGCTATATTGAATTTTAAGCTAGTATTGTTCTGAAGATGGATTCAAATATCGAAACGCACTTGATATTTAACTTGTAAATAGACATATATTTATACGTTAACTATTTGTATATAATGGCTATATTAATTTTTAAGGTAGTATTGTTCTGAAGATGTATTTAAATATCGAAACTCAGTTGATATTGAACTTGTAAATATAATATTGTACTGAAGATGCAATCTAATATCGAAACACAGATGATATTGGACATTCCTTTAAAATGCTGCCTGATTCCTATAGCATGCTACTTGATTCCCTATCAAATCACGTCTGATTCTTATAAAATGCTATCTGATTTCTACAGAATGCTACCTGCTTCTTTTAAAATGCTACCTGATCCCTATAAAATGCTATCTGATTTGTATAAAAGCTACCTAATTCCTTTAAAATGCTACCTGATTTCTAGAAAATGCTACCTGATTAGTCTCAAATAACACCTGAATAAAATAAGGTTTGAATCCAAAAATAATAGAATCAGTGTTCCAGATGACAAGAGTGTATTGCATTAAAAACTTGTAAAAATATGTTATATTACACAAATATATATTTAGTTTAAAACGTAGTTTTCTTTATGTTCACCTACCATATTTCCTTATAATTTCACCTATAGTCGATTTATAACTAAATTTTCACACTGAAGATTATCATACATGCCGAAATCATTCCATATATCCTTACAATTTCACCTATAGCCGATTTACAACTAAATTTATACCCTGAAGATGCTCTTACCTAGAAAACGCCAGTAATAACCTATGTCTCATTATATTAACTGTTTTTAAATTAAATGCTGCTCAGAAAATGAAATGATGGATTGTGTATTATGTAGGTCGATGATGTACAGGGGAAAAAATCGAGGGAGATGTAATATTTAAATGCTATAAAATTGAAAAAAAAAGGGATTGTAGCGATTCTGTAAAAACAAGACAGTAATGCTAATTTTTAAATGAAAGAAAGATATATAACATTTTTTTGTACTGAAGAAGCTTTCTTTCATATATCGAAATGTTGTGCATTGAAAATGAGATAATTATATGTTGAAAAATATTACAAGTGTGTACCCACATTTTCAGCTTTCAATCTAAAAAATACAAGTGTGTACTTACCTTTTTAGCTTTCAACAGACGTTAGCAACCCTATTATTTAAAAAAAAATCAGACATTATCAGCTCAAATCTTAAAAATTTTATAAATTCAAATTTCGCGTCAGGCGTTTTCCGCTCAAAGTTAGAAATATCAAAAATTAAAAAATGTTCAATGTGATGTTTTCAGTTCAAGTATTAGCAAATATTAATATTAGCACGTTTTTTTTGAAATTTGAATTTATTTATATCTCGCGCCATTTCCATTCTCTGTATCATGTTTCAAAATCATAAGCCGGGAATGCCCTGTCATCCGCTATATTGGATTTTAATTTGACAGTTGTCAAACGTAAAAACTATTTATGATAGACCCAAGAATGACCGCCGTGACATCACCAATTATTTTAGAACTAGTTGTGATAAGCCTCGGAAAGTTGGGAGGCTTCGATAGAATTGGCCCTCTGCAACTACTTTGATCATTGTTCCTGCTGGTTTATGAAATTAATAGTGCAGTTCATCGGAGTTTCAGCATCAATGGTTTAATTATTAAAACGGTTATATTCAAGTAAATGATTCGGTGTTTTATTTTTCATTCTTCATCGGAACTGCAATCAGAGGCAAGTCTATGGGCTGAATAAAAACGCCCGCAACTAATTTGAAGCTTCCGCAATTAAATGCCATTAGTTTCCAGACGTAACAAATTGCTGAGAATTGAAAACGGATACCGTAATTTCACTCTCCAATTATTTTGTTCCATATTGAGCACAAACCTGTACAATGTGTACTCAAACGAACAGAAAAAGCTAATTTTCAACTAATAAAAAATGCAAAATAAAACGTAGAGAGGACTGACGGAGTTATCTCAACAGGAAAAACTTGGGAATCCCTTGGGAACATCTACATTGAAGTCAAAAGCGAATACCTCAATTTGACTACAGCGGCACAGAAAACAGTGCATGAAACAAGAAACTCTAGGTTTTATGGACAAAAGGAGGGAACAGAAAAATCGAAACCTTGATAAATATAAGAATATTCGGAATCTTATAAGGAGAGCTAAGAAGAAGTGTATGAGGAAACGATGCCAAGAAGTAGTAACATTACAATGGAAACACGATTATTTAAACATATAGAAGAAAGTCAAGGAGACAATCGGCAGAAATTTTTTGGAATAATTGAAAGAGTCAGGTATACCGAAAATATATTTAGCGATGAGAGAGACTTATCAGAGACTGCTTATGGTGAATTCACCTTGAACATGCCACCAGCAGAGCTTAAGAATACCATAGTATAAGCAAAAGGTGGTAAAGCCCCAATGCCCACGGTGTGTACGCAGAGATGCTGAAACCAGCAGCGTAGCGTAAGAGGGACAGAGGGAGCAAAGCGTAAAGGGGCCCAGGTGGCAGACAGCGGCACAGCAAGCAAATCCTGTCTGCAGCATCAAGCCATGGCCATTACATCAGATGACTCTATTGTCATCAGAACTACATAGGTACTTATCCAGAATTTCGAGACAATTGAACAAGTGGAAGTAGTTCAAAATAAAGTTCTAAGATTGGACCTAAACAAACAAACTTATTTTTATTTATGTGAAATTAAATTAAAGCTTGTCAAATATTTTATTCAAAGTATGAAAATAAATTTCACTTCTTGAATTTCGGACGCGCCCGACCGCGATCCACTGTTGCCACACAACAAATGGAATTAGTTTATCAATTTGATTTTTGAATTATTGTGTTGTTGTCCTAGAACAACTCACAGATAGTGAGCAGGTGACATTTAGTTTCTTCAACTTTATTGTTATTCAGAAAAGTGGTTTTACTGTAACTACATCAACTGGGTCAGACCTGAATATATAGATTCAAACATGCGATTGCTATTAACACAACGATGTCCCAAAGTCTTTGAGCACATTAATACAGATTTTACTGAAGAGCCAACGTACCATTAGAGACAGGCACGGATTCTATCACATCGAAAGTATTTTCGCGAGAATTGCTTTGGCGCACATTGACAAATGACGAAAAAGTTTTACGAACCTGAGTGGCTTATTCTTCTTCGAAAGCGTCATCGTTTTGCTTCCGTTGTCGTTTGTTTGAGAACCCAAACTCACCGAACACATCGAAGTTTTACTCCTCCGATGAGTTTAATACTTGGTGGAAACTGAACTCCAAAGTCTCCAACCATGAATCAGGTGCTACACGCAACCAACATTTTTTATAAATTGAAGGAATTTAAAACAAGACTTCAAAAACCACTATTGATTAAAAAGAGCAAAAAGACGTGGCAATAGAAATAACAAAATGGTATGACATTCTAGGCATTGCATTCCTTGCAAACCAAAATTTGGCGTTACGTGGCCACAGGGAAAATGACACTAGCGTCAATAGAGGCAACTTTTTCTAACGTTCATTCCTACTAAATGTTCTTCTACAAGAACATTTGATAAGAATAAAAATGGACCAAAATAAGCCACTTACTTATATATCACTAGAAATTCAAAACAAGTTTATTGAAATTTTAGTGAATAAAATTTGCAAAAAGATATATATCAGGTTCAAAAGGTCAAGTATTATTCACAAGATCAACCACCCCAAGTATTAGGTGATAATTAAGGATCGGGAAGGACGAATAGTGGAAGTTTTTATGGATTTCATTTAAGCGAAAATCAAAGCAGCCGAAGGTGTTAAGTGAGATGATACTAAGGTAAGGTACATTATTAATTGTACAGACCAAGTTTACGAAAATGTTGCTACAATGGTCGGAAGACAAACATATGTGCGGGAACGAATAAAATATATTAAGCCTAATGCCGAATGTGTGACCTGCTCAAACCACTCATTGAACCAAATTTGATTCAGTGGAGGTGAAATCAGTGACTTTCATCGGCACAGCAGAACGTTGTTATGTTTTCATTTCTATGTCCACACACCGACGGGACTTTCCGAATGCTGCTACCAAGAGTTTGAAGAGGGTTCAGGGCACACGTGAAAGCACAAGAGGCGATTCAGTAAACATGAGACGAAATCATTACAAAGAAATTTTGACATCGATAAAGAAGCTAACAGAAATAACGATAAAAGCTTCTGTGAGGAACAAGTCATTTCTATGGAACCTCTAAAACGAATTAGTAGGAGACACATTCGCACTAAGACTATTTAAAACAAAAAATGTTTTCTTCATTAGATATAGTAGCTGCTGAAATTTGAGAAAGGTTCCAGCAGATCCAGAAGTTGACCGAAAATATGCCTTTTAAGGCCTGCAATAAAATTGGGCGTCGATGATGAGAAATGCAACCTCAACCAAACTCATCAATATACAGTCAGAGAAGAGTTTAAAGTTGAGTGCGTGCGTCTGTGGACTGTCGTAGTAACAAAGACATTATTGATTCAGGCCCACTGTGTTTATTATAGTTTATTTTTGAGTACATGCTTGAAGGAGGATTACCTAACATAGTTATAATACTGAGAATATTCCTCACCGCTGCTTCTCTCACAATGCCAACTGTGAGAGAAGCTTCTCTAAATTGAAACTGATTAAAATTGATTTATGATCTAGAATGTCCACGTTGAGATTTACAAATCTAGCTATTTTGGCAATCGTACAAGAGGCACAAATTAAAACTGACGAACATATTAAAGTAAAACGTAATAAAATTTTAATGTAAGAAAGACGTTTTATTTTTAATCCATTTGAAATAGTGACAGAGTATCAAAGATTGATTTGCGGGTATCAGAAATCCACGCTACGCCACTGGCTGAAACTTTTGAATCATCGTAATATTTTAAGATTCAGTCATTTAATTAACTCTATGATACGGGGTATTCCAAAAGATTGGGTCGACTCTCGAGTCTTCGTGCGACCGCTACAGAAACCAAACGCCACTAGATGTGATCAGTACCGTCTTTTGAGCATAA
Organism: Adranes taylori; assembly: GCA_009867245.2. Taxonomy (NCBI): domain Eukaryota; kingdom Metazoa; phylum Arthropoda; class Insecta; order Coleoptera; family Staphylinidae; genus Adranes; species Adranes taylori. The sequence goes on from WYDF02129284.1 coordinate 5,772, forward strand.
GTCACGCCTTAAAAATAACACTCAAAATTATTCAGCACAGAATACGAAATATTACCCGAATAATATCAGATTTATTAGAACAACTGGCATCGTACAGGTAAATAAGAACAAAACCGATGAAATAAGAATGTAGAGAGATGTGCGCCAGGGATGCATTCTCTCCCCGCTCCTTTTTAATCTGTATTCAGAGTGCATATTTCGCATTGGAGTGCGCTATGGACGGCATTAAAGACACGTAAGCATCATTAATAATTTGTAGTATCCCGATGATACCGTAATAATGGCAGACTCAGCTTTGAGAATTAAGGCAAGCAACATAAAAACTATGATCATTTCAAATTCACCAGAATCACAAGCAAATATTACAGGCAAATCTATGTTATTCTTATGTATTTTATGCCAATAAATGTTTATTTATTTATTTATTTACAACAAGCAGACCAGTTTAAACATCTTGGATACTGGGTAACAAATGATTTAAATGCTGAAGTTGAGATATGAGCCCACATTGACATGACCTGAGAAGGTAATTGGATTTTAATTTGGTAAGAAGGTAAGAAAACTGTCAAACTCGACAAAAGTGTAGATTTAAACTAAATAAATAATATTTATAAATGTTATCAGTTACCTTCATGTCTATGGCTGGAACTCTCCTCTTCACTCTAGTACTTCATTCTCTTCTAAGGTTTCTTTTAGCACAGGATCTACTAATTTTGTCCATCTACACGTACACACCGTTATCATGTTGACGGTGTAAATTCTCAAGCCGCGATATATATATATATATATATATATATATATAAGCACACAAAAAGGTTGAAAGTCAAACAAAATGATTAAACTTATGACATGACCCAGTAGTCACTGCACTGATCACTTTAAGATGTGTTAACGTTTAATTTTTCAGGTTAAGCACAATTCTTTGATTGAATTTTTACATGTTTCTGACGTTATTACAACATTTGAATTATACATTTCAAACAGAATACTATTACTCATATTACTCGATCCATAGGCTTTTAACAATGCCGAAAATTTATGGATTCCACAAACATTGTTGAACAAACATTAAAACGCAGAAAATCTGCTCGAACTAAAATGTCAGCAATACAACTGACCATGCAAGGCTAACTTTGATTAATGTTACGCGATAGAAACCATATGTGAGCAAAAGCTGGCTTCTATTTCACATTATTTATTATGTAATGATGCTCTAAAAGGTTCAAAACAGGTTCGAAATATTAATATTCGTTTATTTTTGTATTAAAAATTAATTATAATGTCCCGCCTGACATCTTTTAGAAAATAGCAAAACTATAGATATGCATTTGAATAGCAGACAGTGGCTAGGGAACGAAGAAGCACTCAATCGAACGTTAGTTATTTTCGTGTATAATCATCAATATCATTCTTGAAAATAATTATATTGAATTTACAGTAAAAATACACTTGATATCATCCCTTTGTCTAGCATCCTGGATCATAAGTTACCATGTATCTGTACAACTATTTCAGTTCATACAGTTTGTGATGGAAAGCAGTACACGTAGACAAATATATGGCACGTTTACTTATTTATTTTTAGAATTAAATTTTATATGATTGCATTTTTAACTATTTTATAATAATATTAAGAAGTTTTTCTATATATATTTCTAAATGGATATTTTGACCAAAAAAAACCAAATTATTCAATCATATAAAATAAACAAATTATTAATAACTCGAAAACTAAACTAAGAAAGAAGCTTATTATTTGATTAAGCTTATTTATAAGTAACAAAAATGTTGGTGCTATTTATTGGATTTAATAGTTACCTAACTTAAATTCTATAATTTCTTTGAATAGTGTAAAAATTATAAAGTAGACCGTCTGATTTTTATAAAAAGATTTCTCTATTATTATTCTATTCAATAATTTATTTTAAATTATAATAGTTTTATGTTGACAAACTTTGAGTTAGTAAGATTAACTTTAATCATTTTTGTTTATTATCTTTTCTAAAATAATTTGGAGTTCAACTTAAACAGGGTTATAGATACCTTTGCGTTGTTGGCAAATGAAAATCATATGAGTTTCACTACTCCTCGTTAGATGTCAGCGACATAAATGACTTTTTAATATAAACTGACGTCTGCTAACAAGTTAAGGTTACCAGATATGATGTTCAATGCTTATTTATCCAATATCCAATTTTTATAAAATATATTTGGGTAGTATGTCGCCAATGAAACACATTGTATGAATTGTATTAAATAATGTTTGATCATTAATTATTGCCAAAACAAGTGACCATTAGAAATATAATTACATTTTTAAGTGTTGAAAGTTTTGCGATTGTAGGTATGATTCTATGCTTCAAATAACTAGAAATACATTTAGAATAAACTCCAATTTATTAGTTTATTGATGTACTAATTATATCTGTCATCATGTTATTTCATGAAAAATCATGAAAAATGGGGTGAAAAATATATTAGTGTCGGCTGATCTGTCTGAGTTTATTTGTCTAAGTATTTATCTCACTAATTTTTTAATAATTTTGAAGGTTATTGTAAAAACAATTTTCATTAAATTTTGTTTATAAAGAAAAGTACTTAACGCAAACTAAAGTACAGAAAATGTTGTAGATCTCTCTGCATTTCTATAATTTAATTTTTATAAAACTTGTAATAAGAGAAGTTAATCCCACCACGAATGTAAGTACTTAGAAAGCCTCCCCAAAAATCCAATGGTAAATACGTGACAGTTTAAATTTCTTAACTAACATAGAAATTAATAGAACTGATAGACGATATTTATAAAAATTAATAATAAATGTTAGAACACAAAAAAACTGGCATAAAAATATTTTGAATTAAGATGTAGATTACACCAATTTTACTAAGAAATTTAAAAAAAATGGGTTCTCATTTCTTCGGATGCATTAATATTAATATTATTTATTTTTGTTTAAAACATGGCCAATAAATTGGCAAAAAATTATTTAAAAATATGGTAGTATTTATTATATGTGAATTATTTTTAATATCTTCGTAGAAAGATTACACGTAGAAACATGAGAAATGTTATAATGACATCTAACACTCGATTAGCTGAAAAAAGCCAGTCACGGCATATGCGCATTTCTGGCATTAGGTGAAAGCCGTTTTAAGTACCCTCTTTTTCATTGCATCAATGTGTAACGACTTTGATCACTACACCAGGACTGCCTCGCTTAAGCTGTTAGTAAATTTTCTATTAACGTTATGTAACAATTAGAGTTCTTACAGGTAGATGAAATTGACAACCCAAGTGAGACGAAACCGTAAATGTTTTATTCTCTTCAACAATCGAAACGAAATTATTATATAAGAACTTTAACAATCAAAGCCTCCTAATTCAACCCCACTTAATTCATCTCTAGTATTAGCGTAACACGACCAAAGAAAATTATATAATGAGAATGTTTGATAGTATTACAAAATACGCAAATAACTATTTATTATTAGTTAGATGAGGTAATCAATTTTATAGCACCTATTGATGACATGTAACACCCAATTAGCTCAGAAAACGGTGCAGGGCAGATGTGCATTTCTAGAATTAGCTGAAAGCCGTCTTCAGTACCCTCTCTTTCAGTGCATAAATGCGATAATAAAATTATTATAAATATTTCAATTGTAATATGATAAAAAGTTATTTAAGAATTATCTTTGTTATTATTTATGAATGTTTCAGCAACTTGATCAACAAAATTGTTAATGTAAAATAAATTACTTACGTAGGTAATACAGGTCCAAGCTGTCGAAGTCATTTACATCTGCTTTCTTCTCCTCAGTAATATGGTTCCACACTGCAAGAAATTTTTTTTTTAAAGCAACCATCATAAAAATTTTATGTAATAGTTGTATTAGAATGATACTCAATATGTTTGAGAAAGTTTAATACTAGTGGCTTATTTAGATATGGTAGAACTACCTGGCTTAAGTCTACGGCAAAATTTTAATTTTACACATGAAGTCGCCTTCTCCAAAAACCAATGTGGTCAAGGTCGCGCCGCGCAGGTGTGCATGTTGTTCACCGCTGAAAGGCGCCTGAAGATAACAGGCGCCTTTTTTCCAATTTTAGAAAAATAGTTAGTATAAAAAAAATTAAAATCTAGTTACTATATTTCATAAACAAACATACCTGCTACACCACACTTAATATTAATATTTAAAATTCAATTACCAAAACAAATTTCTAAATTTAATGTTTTTCATGATGCATACGAAATTTACGGAAATATTCTATGCGTTGCGTCCCTTGTCTTTCGTGAATACGAGGAACGATGTATGTGATTAGAATGTATGAATATATCACACTTTAAAACTAGTGACTAAATTCAGAAAAGTATCTATAACGTTTTGATACAATACAAAGTATTGTATGCTAGTATTCGCTTGGAACAATTTCTGTAAATTTTGTACGATTCGTGAAAAACGAGTTTATAAATTGTCTAGTGACAATTAAATTTCATTTGTTACATAACCTTCTAGTTAAATTAAATAATTAAATCCTATCTTGAACATCACATCAATACCACGTAAGTATTCTTTTTTTTTTTTAATTTGTTATTTGTGTTTGTGTTACTGTTACCGCATTTTATTTATGTACATTTAAAAATTTGAATATTAATATTGGTGTCAAAAAAAAATTCAAAAGGTTCCCAGAACGTGAAAAAAACTAATGAAACGAAATGAAAGGGATAAGAAATTGATTGGGTTGCTGGACCAATTATTAAGCTCAGCACCAGCAGCTGAAAGGCCCAAAACAAATTAATTGGCTTCAGCTGAGGTTGAAGCCCAAAATGCAATTCTACCAGTGAAACTAAAAAACAAACGACAGCAGAAGATACAGCAGAATCTGCAATTTTTCTGGATTCTGATGTCTTTAAGCCCAGTCCTTCAAATTTTTCGTCTAGTTTGGATGATGATGTAGATGTTGACAATTACAATACAAAATTTGCACCTCTGAAGTTAGAGAAAGAGGAGGAGGTTACATTGCGTTGTATTCTATATTTATTTAATAAAATTACAGATTGTTTAGTTGAGCGTCAAATTAGTAATATAAACATTCCAAGAAATGGTACAGGTCGTGTTTTCTGATTTATATTATTATAGAATTTTGCTGAAAGGAGAAAATCTTCTACGAACTTATTTAGTTTATTTCATTTTTTGCTTTTGCTGTAAAATAGGTGTTCAAAATACCGAACAAACTAGTGAAAGCGGTTGCAAGGATTAGCAACATTTAAGCTATACCAATGAGAAAGTACTATTAATAACATGCAACAAAGACTATACGAAAATGAAAAGAATTACTGGTAAGCTATTATTGAGCGATTAGTATACATATTTTTAACAAAACAATGTATATCTTTTGAGTTTCTTCTAAAAAATCATTTAAAAGTGGTAATGGTAATTTTTTAAAACTTGTACAAACTGTAACTAAATTTGGTTCTATAATGGCATAACATTCGCGACGTATTCAAACAACGCAAAAAAAGAATTTTATCTAGGTGATATCCATCATCTACGTGATAAGATGCAGAATGAAATAATTCACATAATTTCTGGAATCATCAAAGAAAAATATTGGAATTAATCAGAAAAGCTAAATATTTCCCATTAATTCTTGATACTACGCCAGCTGTAAATCACATCAATCAATTGTCTGTTGTAATTAGATTTGTAATTCAAAATAAAAATACAAATCAGATATCCATAAACATTTTTAGGTTTTCTACCAGTGTTCAATTATTATTTGACTTTATTATAAATTTATTAAACCCGAAAAAAAATTTGTTTTATTTTTTTTCAAAATTTGTTCCATTTTTTTTCGGGATTTTAGAGGCAACTAGAAATTCAATTGCAGAAAGATTTAATTTGTTTAAAAAAAACACATCGAGGATATTAAAATTATAACATACCTAAATGCTTTAACAAACTGGAGCAAGGATTGAAACTGGAACAATGATACATTGTCAAGATTTGCAATTAAAACTGAACGACACACAAAATCTTAATAATCGCTGCATTAACGTAATGTATTTAATCGAAGAGTTAAAAACATTACAAAATTTCATTAAAAAAGAGTTTTCTCCTGAAGATGTTTTCAATTTTATTTATAAAAATAAATTAACTTATTTATACAGAATTTATTTAGACATCGCATGAAGTGAAAGATCATTTTTCAAATTAAAACTTATTTACGTTCAATGATGTCGGAAGAACTTCTGATTGATTTGTCACGCCGGGGATGGTAGGGACGATCGCCCTTGATATGAACATTTTATTATTTACAAGGAAGATTTATATATATATATACCTATGTAATTACATATTTCCATTTTTCTTTCAAGAAATTTGTTGAAAAGGCTTTCATTGTGTGAATAGGCTTTCATTGTGTATATCTATTTTTACTTGATAAATTTATACATTAAGATACTTTAAAAACACTTTATACTGTATTTTACAAAAACAAAAAATGTAATAAAATTTGTAGTGCACTTTACAATGTACATGAAATATATAAAAAAGTTATCAATATAACTATTTAACTTAAGTTCTTACATTGTCTGACAAATCCAACAAATCCTTTCTTCTCTTCTTTCTCCTGCTTGATGGGACGTCTTCTTCTCTTATTAGGTACATTATCAAGTTCAATAATTGTATCTTTAATTGAGTTAACTTGGGGCACCGAAAGCTAAAAGAAATATGCAGATTTATTATTTAAACTTAATTCCATTAAATAAAATGTCACATAATTAATGAACAAACAATACCAAGAATAGGCACTAAAAATCAAATTCTACAGTTTTCTAATTTGTAGGCTAGAAGTTAATTGTCCAAAAAAAAACCCCAAAAATAATCAAAATAATTTTTCTTCAAGTATTTCGTTACTTTTGCACCGACATGGTTCTGTCTTGAATATAGAAAAAAGAACACATTTGCTTCTTACGTGTATATTTTATATTAGACTGAATAATTTATTGGTGATTTTTGCATGAAGAACCTATCAAATTTTCTTTCTAACTAAGAATCAAAACACGTAACGATAAAGACGCTTAATCAAATTAAAGAGACTACTGACGTAGTGTCTGTATACACCTATAAAACAGATATCGCCCATTAATTCGAGATTACAAGCTATACAAATCACAACGTGAATAAAATATTGCAAAAACACATCGATTGCAACCTGAAATAAGTGAGAAGATTTCTAACAGGAGGTACATTTTCAATTTTGCATTAATTGTCGCCCCCATTACATAAACTATTAAAGGGCAAGCAAGAATGGGAGTGCAATAAAGAACACGATAATAGCTTCAAATAGTTTTAGAATGGGAGTTTACGCTGTTGTAGTAACTGATTTTCAAAAACTTTCTGGCGTACAAACAAATTCATCCGATTTTGAATTAGCTGATGCGTTTACCTAGAACACGGAAGATGGTAACAATTAAGTTATTTGGTACAAGAGTACGTCTACATACAGAGTAGAGTAGAACAAAATTACAGAGTCATTCGAAAAGAAGCTGTACCTGTAGCAAGAGACTCTGTTTAGAGGAATACAAGTTCAAAATTATGACCGATCATCAATCAGACATTGAAATGGTTGCTTAAAAAATTCCTAAAAAGGATAGGTTGTTGGAGTATGTTCTTACATAAATTTCAATATGAAATGGCGTACAGAAACCCAAAACCGCCGACTTTATTTGTTATCTCCGAATTCATAAACAAGAGAAATTTTCAATCGAAGTAGATTCTTACCTCATTCACAAAATAGTCGTTCAAAAATTACAAAAAAAAAACATCACAGTCATCACAAATTCTGATTCGGTACAAAACCACTTCGATGCACATTAGTAAATGTCTTCCAAAATAGTTGAAGAAATACATCTTACTAAATAGACGAGAATTTGAAATTTAAATCTGGAATTTGAATCAATGTAAAACATTTATGTCTTATTTATAAAGCTGACAATCGGAAAGAATGCGATTCAAATCTACCCCACCGTTATTAAAATTACCTAATTTATATATATATATATATAACCAAAGTATTTCCTTTCTTCACGTTTTGATTTTCTAATTCGTACTAGCACGACTTGGAATCTGTTGTTCTCTATTGAATTAGAACAGAAAACGACTCACATTAATATTATCAGTTGAAATGGAATTAAAGCCGTGTTTCTGAAAAAATGCGTGTTGCTCTCCTTTATCTGAAGTTATGATCGGCTCTTTGACTCTAAAGGTGTAGAACCCAAGGAATAGAGGAATGCTACAATTATCCCAATGACGACTGTTAAAACTTTTGCTACTTAATCTAAGCATTTAACTAACCCTGTTTACGTTAATTTTGTTCTTTACAAAGTATTACATTCCGAATTAAAAAGAAAAAGTATTATTTCTATTTATTTACTTTATGAAGAAAGGAATCTAAAAAAAATGTTTCAAAGAAATCAATTGAACTACAGTGGTACCTTAGTTTTATAATACGTCCAATTCGGAATACGTCCTGTTTGGACAGAACAAATTTTGCTCGGTATACGACTTTTGTTCGGTATAGAACTTAATTCAATTCCCTAGTTTAAGGAAATATATACATTATAAAAAAAAATGCCACTTTGCGGTACCACGGTCTATAGCTTTGTTAAATTTCTTCTGATTCTAATTTTTATGTAAAATATTATTATTATTATTATATAGAGATCGGAGACATTCGATCATGTTGAGAAATTGCTTTTGCTTTGTATAACTGAAAAACAGTGTGCTTCTGACAGCGTGTCAAAAGCAATTATTTTCAAGAAAGCTAAAAAGATACATGCTGATCTCATGAAAAATCAGGAACTACTCAGGAAAGCGAGGTGTTGAAAGCCAGCCATGTTTGGTTTGCGAATTTCAAAAAAAGGACCGATATTCACAATGCTGTACGACATGGGGAAGGAGATAGTGAAAATAAAGTTGCCGCATATGAATATGTTAAACAATTTGGGGAGTTTGTGGATTGTGTGAGTTTTATTCCCCAAAAGATTTCAATTGTGATGAAACTGGTCTGTTTTGGAAGAAAATGCCAAGCAGGACAAAGAGAGAAGTCATTGCCACGACACAAGCCAATGAAAGGCAGACTTATCCTTTTGTTCTGCGACAATGCTAGTGGGGATTGCGAAATGAAGCCTTTACTGATCTACCAGTCTGAAAACCCGAGGGCACTTAAAAAAGATAAAGTCTAGATGTGTCAGCTGCCCGTTATATGGAGATCAAATAGCAAGGCTTGGCTAAGTAGGTAATATTTCACTGAATGGTTTAATGTTGTGTTTGGACCAAGTACAAAAATTTATTTAGAAGAGAACAATCTACCTTTGAAGGCTCTTCTCCTAATGGATAATGCACCCGCTTATTCAACAAGCTTGAATGATCTTGCCTGAGTTCGATTTCATTACTATAAAGTTCCTCCCACCTAATACGACTCCTCTCATTCAGCCTATGGATCAGCAGATCATAAGTAATTTCAAGAAAATTTAACTAGTCTTATTCCAGAGGTGCTTTCAAGTAACCCCCGATACAGAATTTACTCTGAGAGAGATCTGGAAAAATCCCTTTAATATCGTACATTCCCTATTGCTCATTGACAAAGCTTGGCAGGAAGTTTCCCACAGAACAATGAACTCCGGTTGGAGAAATTTGTGGCCACAAGCAGTAACCAAACGGGACGTCGAATTTAGGGCCTCTATAGTGGAGGATATAGTTTCTCTAGCCAGATCCATCGAACTGGATGTATGTGATGATGATCTGGAAGAATTAGTGGAGGAAAACAATGACCACAAAGGAGCTACAGGAACTGAAGTACCTTGAGCATTAGACTAAAATAGATACACTCTCTTCTGACTCATAGGAGGAAGAGATAAAAGGAGCTCCTTCTTCATTAATCAAAGAAATTCTTCCAAAATGGTTGGACGTAAAAACTTTCTCAGAAAAATAGCACCCTAACAAAGTTCACACAAATCGAAATAGCATCGCTTGGGAAGATCAGACAATATCACACTTTAGAGACATCCTGAGGAGAAGACAGACACAAAGTTCTTTGGGTAGATTTTTAATAAAAGTTGCTGATCCTAGTCAAAAGCAACGGAAGGTGGGAAAGGTTGATTTGGTATACGTCCTATTCGGTATAAGTGCAAACATCAGGAACTGATTAAGGTAGTATTCCGAGGTTCCACTGCACTTCTATTAGGAGATACATATATCAACTTATCTAAAAACTAACAGATTTGCCCAATTTAAAAAAATAACAATACATATGTTATCACTCTCCCTTGCTATTAACATTTTTCTTTTACTTTGTGTAGATAACGGATGATACTAAACCCATCTTACCATTTAATACATTAAGTATTGGTTTGTACAGAGGTTTTGTGAATCCATCTGCTAAGTGGTCTTCACTATTAATCTTAGAGATCTGTATGTAACCATCCTGTACTTTCTCTCTAAATAAAAAATTCAATTGGTGCAACTAGTTCTGCTTCTGTTCTTGAGATTGATACTAAAAATTGGCTCTGGATTATCGACAAAATTGCTCCACCTGCATAGAAGTAAACTATTCCTGTCGTTGAACGTCCTGTCGGAAAATCTGCAGCATAATCTTTATCATTAAATCCTTCTAAATAACCTTCTTTAAACCTAGATTTGTAGATAATACCTTTATTTTGAGTTCCTTTTAGGTACCTAAGTATTCTCTTGATCTTTATAATATCCGCAATTGTGGGATTTCCAATATTCCTCGACAAATAATTGCCTGAGAACGCTATATCTGGTCCTAAGTGGGGAATTGTAATGATGGTCCTAAGGCTGATCTAAAGGAAAACTCTCCTTATTTTGAGTATTGTTTTGGGAGCTATTACAAATCATTGGTGTTGAACCTGCTTTACAGGGCTCCATACTATAATCTTCTGAGGTTTTTTGATATAATTGGATTGACAGATTTTTATTGAATTATCTTTTCTCTGTTCAATCTCAATGATAAAAAAATCTGTGGCTGAAATTCTGTTTTCAATTCATTTAGAAACATATTTGCAGATACCACTAATCCATGAACTAGATAAAGAGCTAGTAAAATTTTATGGCCATTAATATTTTTAATAAATAAACAAGAGTCGGATTCATTCTTGCAAAACCTGGTTTTGCACCTATTTACCCAGTGACATGTGGGCAATAGATGTTACTTTCAGAATCATCAAAAAATTACCTTCAGGCGGAAAATCAACAGCTATTGTAACAATCACTTTGTTAATAAGAAAGTTTTTTAGTGCAAAATGAGGAAATAAAAATTATTTAAATATAAATTCCAACTTAATTAATCAAAATAGGCCATAAATTTTGACATAATTTTACTTCATTTTATTATAAAAATTATTACATACACTTATACTCATTACCAATTACCCGTTACACAGATTCGAACCAACAGTTAGTAAACAAACAAATTTTAATTGACAATTGCACGAAATCGCGCACAGAAAGTTTATCGCACACTTACTTTCGCTAAACACGTATTAAACTGACAAATTGAATTAGCGCTGGTAGGCAGCCTTTTGGCTAAAAACCAAGTTATTTTTGTTATTAGTTTAGCTCGTAATACTTTACTAGTGGTTAATTATGAAATAAAAATATTTATCATAACAACTTATAACCTTATGTATTACGAGGGTGATCAAGTTAGTACTATATATTTTTTAAACATCATAGCGGTCGTTTTTTCAAATTCCCTCCAAAATAAACATTTGTGTTCAGTATTGTTAGGTAAATCGCTATGGAAAGATACACAGTTTCACAGCGTGTGGAAATAATTAAAATTTAATACAAAACTAATGAATCTTTTGTGAAATTTATGGTCAACATAATTAACCTACAGAGCTTACTATCCGTAATGTAATTGGAAAATATTCGAGACAAATAGTAGTGTTTGTGATGTTAAGAATCCAACCCGTCAGAAATGTAAACGTACTGTTGAACATATCGATGCTGTGAACCGAAGTGTGGATGAAAATGGAGAACGCCGTTCTCAAGAACTTGGACTTCTTATGGCACCACATGGAATATTCCGTAAAGATTTTGCATTTCAAGGCATATAAAATTCAGTTGACCCAAAAACTTAAACCAAGTGACCATTTAATGATTGGGCTTTAGAGCAACTTGAAACAGATTGAATATTTCATGGAAAAATCATCTTCAGCGATGAAGCTTATATCTGGTTAAATAGCTTTATAAATAAGCAAAATTGTCGGATTTGGAGTGAAAAACCCCGAATGGTGTTTATGAAGCACGTTTACATCCACAAATTTAACGTTTGGTGTGGTTACGGTCTGGAAGTGTAATTGGACCATATTTTTTTGAGAACGAAATTAGCTTTGCAATTGCCGTCAATGGAGAACGCTACAGAAACATGATTACTGATTTTTTGTGGCATGAATTTGATGATTTCGACTTTGATGATATGTGGTATCAACAAGATGGTGTAACATCTCCATACATCTCCATAACATCTCCAATGGCGATGCATCTCGTGACATTATCAATTTATTGAGAGAAAAGTTGAATGACCATGTAATCTCCAAGAATGCTGATGTAAACTGACTATCAAGATATAACTCCATTGGGATTCAAAATAATTGGTTTACTTCAAAAAACCACAAGCACAATCAAAGATCTTAAAACCAACATTAACAGTGCTATTGGTGAAATAAGTGCAGATTTATGAGAAAACGTGGTCAAAAATTGGTGTTCCGAAATCGAATTTAAAAAAAAAATCCAGAGCCCTCATTTACATGAAATAATTTCTAATTTTTAAATAAAATGTAATAAACCCATATCTACAAAAAATAAGAAATTATAATTTCAAATTAAAAATAAATAGCCCGTTTTTGATCACACGTCTATAATCTTTCGGAAAGGCTGAGTCTGTATATATTGAGATTTATGAAAGATATTTATGTGGAGTACAATTATATTAGAATCATTATGAAACAAAGTTTGAGTACCATGGGACTGCTAACCCTACATTACCGGAGTGATTCCTATAAATATAAATTGTCCCATTATACGAGGGTTTTCTTTTGTATTTCGGGATTTGGCGGGTTGCCAAATCCTGAAATACAAAGATTTAATTTCATTTTTGGCCGAAATGAATTTTTATGTAACACAAACAGCGCTTATGGATAAAAATATTCAGTTGTTAGCTACCAGAACTAGGGTTTAGTTCTGGCAGCTAACAACTGAACTCTCTCACGAGTTTGGCATTTTTGACGGTATTCGTACTCAGAATATTTTTATCCATAAGCGCTATTTGAGTTGCTTACATAAAAATTGATTTCGGCCAAAAATTAAATTAAATCTTGAACATTTTCGTGTGATTATTTTTACAACTTTTGACGTGGATTATAAACCCGAATGGTGTTTATGAAGCACGTTTACATCCACAAAAATTAATGTTTGGTGTGGTTACGGTCTGGAAGTGTAATTGGACCATATTTTTTTGAGAACGAAATTAGCTTTGCAATTGCCGTCAATGGAGAACGCTACAGAAACATGATTACTGATTTTTTGTGGCATGAATTTGATGATTTCGACTTTGATGATATGTGGTATCAACAAGATGGTGTAACATCTCCATACATCTCCATAACATCTCCAATGGCGATGCATCTCGTGACATTATCAATTTATTGAGAGAAAAGTTGAATGACCATGTAATCTCCAAGAATGCTGATGTAAACTGACTATCAAGATATAACTCCATTGGGATTCAAAATAATTGGTTTACTTCAAAAAACCACAAGCACAATCAAAGATCTTAAAACCAACATTAACAGTGCTATTGGTGAAATAAGTGCAGATTTATGAGAAAACGTGGTCAAAAATTGGTGTTCCGAAATCGAATTTAAAAAAAAAATCCAGAGCCCTCATTTACATGAAATAATTTCTAATTTTTAAATAAAATGTAATAAACCCATATCTACAAAAAATAAGAAATTATAATTTCAAATTAAAAATAAATAGCCCGTTTTTGATCACACGTCTATAATCTTTCGGAAAGGCTGAGTCTGTATATATTGAGATTTATGAAAGATATTTATGTGGAGTACAATTATATTAGAATCATTATGAAACAAAGTTTGAGTACCATGGGACTGCTAACCCTACATTACCGGAGTGATTCCTATAAATATAAATTGTCCCATTATACGAGGGTTTTCTTTTGTATTTCGGGATTTGGCGGGTTGCCAAATCCTGAAATACAAAGATTTAATTTCATTTTTGGCCGAAATGAATTTTTATGTAACACAAACAGCGCTTATGGATAAAAATATTCAGTTGTTAGCTACCAGAACTAGGGTTTAGTTCTGGCAGCTAACAACTGAACTCTCTCACGAGTTTGGCATTTTTGACGGTATTCGTACTCAGAATATTTTTATCCATAAGCGCTATTTGTGTTGCTTACATAAAAATTGATTTCGGCCAAAAATGAAATTAAATCTTGAACATTTTCGTGTGATTATTTTTACAACTTTTGACGTGGATTAACTCAACAACAATGCATCGATGAAGCACTATCATGGACCAGTTTCATCGATGGTTTATCGAATTCAATAGTAGTCGTAGTTTGCTCCGCGACGAATTTCGTGAAGATCGTCGAAAATCGGGTTTTGTTCTAACAAATATTAATACCGTGAGATTGAAGCATCATTGAGCATTAGTGAGATCAGAATATTTTCAACATTGCATTACCATTTGGTAATGCAATGTAGAAAATGTGTTTGCATTGGATACCACATAACTCGACAATAGCTCAAAAAGAGGTTCTTGTGAATTGGTTCAAAAAGAAAGACTCAAAAAATACAAAGATCGTGTTTCAAAACATGCTTGTGATATCGTAACGCGAGGAATCGTGGATCTAAGCGTACGAACCCAAAAATGAACAGTAGTCCTCTGTGTAGGTTTTTCAATATGAACCAAATCCTACAATAGTTATTTGCGCATAATGCACTTTAAATAAAATCATCGCCTGTTTTCTCAGAAGAACTGGACGTGTCGCAAGCATTCACGACATAGAACCGTCACATCTAAATGGTACACAACTATTTGTTTGCTAGAAATGTTTGAAGAAATAAAAAAAACCAACTCCCAAAGACGAACCATTGTCATTGTTCAACGAAGTGACTTTTTGAGCCCTCAAAACGTCGATTTGATAGATCATCTGCGGTTTAATCCTGATTTGGCAGCCAACGACTGCTTATTATTTCCGCAGCGTGTTTTGACAGCTGAAGAAGCGGTTGATGCGTTCAGAGCACTTGTTTCTGAGATTTCTCAATCGGAGTGGAAAATGTGCTTTGAAAACTGGTTTAAACAAATAAACTAATATATTGACCCTAATGAAGTATATTTGTTTTTGTTCCTTTATTCCGGAATATAGAAGACAACCCTCGTATCATATCTTGGCATATAACAGTAAATAAAAGATTGATATATTTAGTGTATATGATCTAGCTTTATAGTCTGGTAATTTTACCAGACTAGACTCAGTTCAATATGTTAGCTCAATACTTAATTATGGTAACAATAGAGTAGTCCAGAAACGCGCAGCCACGCTTTAGCTTCCAAGATTTTATTATTTATATAATTCATTTTCTTTTCGACAGTATTATAGTAGTGAAGATTTAGGTTATGAAAACATTTAGTTGAAGGCATTATTAAAGCACAAATCAATGGTGAATTTAGAGGCAGATTAACCGCAAAATCTCATTCAACACAAAACCAACGTTATAAACCAAATATTAAGGTATAGGTACTGGTTTATATATGTAATCAGTTTGAGCTCTACTACACGAAATTATAAATTAAACTATTGATAATAACATTGCTTAAGCTGCAATAGTGCCAACTCCTAAATCTCATAAAATTGAAAATGTTTGCTGTGACAATTTCTTAAGGTTTCCAGCACCCGGGAGCAAAGTCAGCATTCGCTTCATCTCCTGGGCCCGAAGTAACAAGGCATGAGCCATAAGGAAAGTCAGTTATACTTTCCCGGTAACATTGCAGTTTAGGATCAAGAAAGCATTCATTTAGTGGCATATTTTTAACATAAAAAATTCATGCGAATTTATTTTATATTAAAAGTGAAATGTTACACCGCAGGAACTTAAAACATTGCTTGGGATATAATAATCTGAAAGTTGACATGAAAAAGAAGAATTTTAATATAACATTTTAAATGCAGCAAGTCTCGGCGTATGTCGGTTACTCGCTCGCCTGTCTGAGGGGCATGTATCACCAAAATGTTGTAGCCTAATGCTACATGAACGGCGCTCGCCTGCACTACATTTCTTGAAAACCCGCTTCCGCTGACCCTGGACACAACTATATAACGTCAAAGGGAAATTCGTTTCTGCCTGCGTCTATAGTTTTACTTGTTTTTGTTGCAGTGAATTTATCGGTTAATTCCTCAAAATTAATAACCTTTTGTTCCATACTCAGCAATGCAAAGGTTGACAATCTTTCCTTTCTCATTAATTATTTTAGAACTAGCAATTGGTGTTGGACCAATCATTAAGATCTAAAACCCCATTCCCAAATCATCTGGTGTCAATAACCGCTAGGTGTCAATAACGACGGATGCTAATCAGTCGTTTGTTTAATAAGACTAGAGAGTCAAGTATTTCACCAAGTATTTTACAGGTTAGAACACTTTTTTTCATTCGTGGCATTTCATTTTGTGGTGTGAACCTTCCCTATATCATTTGCTGCTTCTTTACGCATTTTTTAGGCATCTTGGATATCACAAGTACTTTGCAATCCATTTACTGCTTCTCTTACAGAAGTATATGTTCCTCAGCCTGAAAATGTTAACAGATAATGATCATATATTCATGATTATGCTTCTGAATCACATTGTTTTTCGACAAATTCCGAGAGAGGTGGGCAAAATGTAATTAGACCTAAAACAAAAGTATTAAAGATATACATTCTACATTGAATGTACTTATAAATTAGTAATTGAACAACAATTAATTTATTTTCAACAATCAAGAAAGGCTCTTTCTCTCTAATTTTTCTAATATGGTGCCAGATAATATAAGTGCCAGTTTCTTTAATCCCGTTGCTGTTAATGCAGACTCGTAATAGCTTCTTCCATTTCATCTCTCTCAACCATTACTAGACACCAAACTGGATAATATACTCTTGACATCTTTGGGGGGGGGGGGGGGGGCTCAACTTGGGCCCCACCCGTTTTGGAAGAGTTTTTATTCCCGGAAAAGGCAGCAAACAAATGAAAAAGAAAAAATATGAGAGGTTGTGTCGAA
>WYDF02129395.1:0-17140 GCA_009867245.2 Adranes taylori
TAAAAATCGGCGGGACGCGGGACAGTCCACCAAAAAGCGGGACTGTCCCGCCAAAATCGGGACGTGTGGTCACTTTACCCATAGAACAACTCTCGTACTAGCTTCATGCGCTACACACGAGATATCAGATATGAATATCTATAGTTGGTATTACTTTTTATTTTAGAAGTATAACTATTTGTTGAATGAGGCAATTACTTCGAAAACTGCATATTGATGTTCAAATTGTCTTAAAAATGGGTCTTCTGTATATCTTTTAAAATATAATTGAAAGTAACTTAACTTTTTTAAAGTATGTATACACGAAAGTCTCGAGAAATAAATGCCCAGTAAAAGGAGTGGAACTCTTTTTGTTGCTCCACCCGCATTTTGTGGGTTACCGAAAAAAGAAAAGCAATAAATACTATACAAAACTCAACACTAAACATGATTCTAAATTTTTTTTTTATTAATTCTTATCATTGCAATTTTGGGAGTATTTAATATGCCGAAAATGTGTATCTGACACAATCTACTATAACAGATAAATATTAGTAAATCTTTCAAGAGTCATAATAATATGAAAATTTGTTTTCTTGTCTATTAGTTAAAAATAAAAATAATCTAACTTATATGCTCATTATTATACGTGAAAAATTCTATGCATGAAATATTAAAATCAATCGCTATCTGTGATTCGATTAGCTCTGTCTGTCTGCTCGTTGATAGAGAACCGCTGATGGAGCAGCACGCGCAGCCGGCACACTATATCGTATGGTCGCCGGAACAGAGCAGCTCTTCACAGCTACCGGCGCAGTGCGCGACGAGTCCCCCGATTCGAACAACAGCTCGAACAACAGTGCAGCTGAAGTGGCAGAATCGCGACATAATCGACAGGTACTTGACTGAACCACAAACTTACGCACGGACAATGGAGAAAAAATGTACAGCACTAATTTGATACACCTCATCCAATTGCATGTAATTATTCTAGTATCTATCTTTATACATCGTCAAATTCCTGTCATTTGGTTTCGTTGAAATCTTTAATTCTTTACGCATATTTAGGCAAACGCATTGTAAAACATTTTGTATATTTCTGAATTTCTTTGTTCAGTAATACACATATATTTCTAATTTCGGATTTATAAGGATATTCTATGATAAAAAGATTGGTGGCGTTGTAAAAAGATTTCTTGACTTTTTACTCATATCTTCTAATATATCTGCAATATGATCATTTTCAACATAACTAGAATAAGTTCTGTAGTATGTACTTTGAAGTCTAGAAATATAAAGCGAGAAACCGTCTCTCGACTTTTTGTTTCAACTTCCTTGATTTCTCTTTGCTCAAATATCACCCACTTGTATTTATTTAAGTCTTTCAACTACATTCATATATTAACAACAATATTTGACAGATTGATAAAATACTCGAGATGTTCCTTTTGTTGTTATTCATTTTTTATTCTGTAAACTGTTGTTAAATATTGAATTTGTTCAAACGTGCTATAGTACTTGCATAGCAGGACACAGGTACAACATACACTAAATGCACAAAAATATTCTAAAGAAATTTAATATGTCAGATAATGGCATTCCAAGGTAGGGATGAGACGTGAAAGTGCCTCTTTTTCAGGAAGAACACGGGAGCCATTTTCTTAGACCGAGATTTCATAACGAAATCTCTGATAGAAGTTCCCCTTTGGAATTGTGTAAATAAATAACTGTTAAGTATAACAAGACCTCATATAATTAGTTTATAATTAAAGCTCCTAAACCGAACTTTGCGTTTCCTTCATCAGTAGTGGATTCAGTAGATTTCAGTTAAAAATCTTATTATACGAGCGTATGCAACGCAGCTGGTAATTTTTTAGTACTGAAATAAGACTGGAAATTATACAGGAAAAAATTAAGAAAGATATTTCCATAAAGATCCTGAAGGAGATTTTGATTTTAGATCACAAGGAAATTGTTTGGAATGGAGGCCAATGGACAACATTATAAATACAGAATTAAAACGTTTTTAGAATGTATTGAAAGTTTGGATTTAGTTCTAAGTAATGATGTATGAAATGGAACTGGATTGCGAGGTATAAATATTTGAGCCTTGGTGAAAGTGTGTTACAGATTATATCATCTTAAATAAATGAATTAGACACAGGGAGTAGAAGTGTGAAAATTGAAGAAGGATTGGATGGCTTTGAGTACTTTCTGTTAGAAACTAATTGGGCATGAAAGAAGAGGGAATATGTAAAGAGAATGTGTGGGTTGTCTGGAAAAAGGCTATGTATGTGCGGAACAAAAAAATTGGTTCTTTCACGTGAGATAAAACAAACTGAAGAATGAAGCGAAGAAAGTGAAGAATGGGTTATGATTAGAAACTAGAGGTAGACTGGAGGGTGGAGGTCAATTGCGCGCAATGGTCAGAAGAATGTAAAGGTAAATTATAAACTATTCAGATTATATTCACTTTATATTATAAATTAGGTAGCAGGTAGCAGGTAGCAGTTTAAAGGTACTAAACTGACCGCGGCGCGCAATTGACCAACACCGAGACTGGAATCACTGGAAAAATGTTTGTGTAAGATACGTAAAGTGAAAAGTTTCTCTGTACGGCACACTAATTCTATATCTTTATGACTATAACCGAAAATATAGCTCTAGTCTGCTCTAATATTTCGTTGATAGGAACATTTTGCATTATTCTTCTTATAGCAAAACAACAACAAATATTTCATATCAAAACAAATTGCATTCTAAATCTTAAAGAAGCATTCATATCCTTGTGCTCCTCTTATAGACATAATTTTCTTATTTACATCAACTTCTAACCCTTACATTTCCTTCCATCGCCCTTCCCTTTTCTTAGCATCCATTAATAATGTTCTAAGCATTTCAACGCCCTTGCCTTCCCACATCAGCCACACCAATTTGAGTATATTATTTTGTGTTCATCTGCTTCATATTTCTATACACTCACTTTTCTTTGTTTTTCCCATATATTCTACACCTTTTCTATTTCACATTTTCCTGCCTTTCTACATCCAACAACTTAAATTCAGTCACTTCCCGGTGCTTCCATAGATTCTTGATTGTCTCATAGAGACTTCTTCTGTACATTCTCTACTCACCCCTTAATACCCGTCCCCTTCCTATCTTTTTTCATCGCTAGCAATTGATACTTTTCATAGGTCTAGCGTCTTCATGCCTCATCACACTGATGTCATAGTTAACCTTTTTCTTATACCCTCTGACTCCTCCCTCCGCCATTGAAAATAGATTTCTCAGCGCCTAAAATTCTTTTCATGATTTCAATTTGTATCTTCACTGTCATTTTACTATTCTTTATTTAAATTTATTTTAGTTTATATAAATATATAAATAAATATAAAATATAAATATAAATATTTCACTTCGATTAAACACAGACGACAATACTTGAAAATGTAATACTAACATGATTTCATCATCCTTTCTGATGGGAAGTACTTTCATTGCTAAGAATCTTATTGTTTTTACATTAATTTATATAATAAACAATATACATTGTTTTACAGATCTCTTATTTACTGAACGATGCTGTTTATCCATATACGAAATGAGTGATCTGTTTTTCTAAGTAATTCGGTGCTATTATATTCTTGTTATTCTAGTTTACAAACCTCAAATCAATGCAATATGCCAAATGCTTTTTTGACATTATGTAATAGCCCTAACCTATTCTTAAGTAAATATGAATAATAAAAGCTACTTGCGAAATTATTATTTATAGTGTAATATAGTTTATAAGTCAGTTAACAATATTAATGTAAGGACTGGTTGGTGATATGAGACACAAAAAGTAGAAATCTTTCTGAATCATTTTTAAGTTAGATATATAAACAAATTGAGGTAACAGACTTTAAATTCGTCATCCTTCGTATTTCTTAATTTTTGCAATTGGCTTAAATCTGGACTTAAATCCTACGCTATTATTTTTTTTTTTGTAAAGACGATCTATGCGGGCCACGCAAGCAGGTATAAATAACTTAATAAGAGTTATATTCCCCTCGTATATTATAAAATAATAATTTGATTATATAGACTCAAATATAATTTATCTAACGCTTCTAATTAAAAACGTATATTGTATTACGATTGAACATTGGAATGCAGTTATTTCCGTTACTATCTCATACAATTACATTTTACTTAGAAATATCTCACACGCATATTTTGAATTGTATACAGACGCAATGAGAGTCTTCAATTATAAGTTAGTAAGAATATTATTTTAATTCTGGTATCACATTGCTAGATTCAACATGTAAATAATTTATTAAATATTTAAAATTCATTTTCTGTTGGACATACAATGAGCTGGAATCAACTTTATTCCAAACTCCAAAATAATTTTAAAGTTTATAATTAGAAATAAAAATACAAAATCAAATCTATTCTTTATTTTCATCTACGATTCGTGAGGGAGAAATTGTGCGAGAGAATGGAGTATGTAAGGATATCGAGTGCTGTGATAAGTATGATAAAGGGATTGTATGAAGGTACGAATGTAAGGTCAAAAGTTAACGGTAGAGTGTCTGAATGGTTTGAGGCCAAAAGGGAAGTAAGACAAGGATGTCCGCTAAGTGCTTGCCTATTTAACATATATTTATCAGATTTGGAGGAGGTGTTGGAAAAGGGGCAGGCGGGTGGGCTGAAAATTGGAAATGTGAAGGTGTGGTCTGTTACCTATGCGAATGATATAGTATGCATGGCGAGTGATAGAGTAGTGATGAAAGAAATGATTGGGTGAGTGAAGGGATATCTGGATAGAAGGGGATTGGAAGTGCATGTGGAAAAGGCTAAAATAATTGTGTGCAATAAGCGGCGCGCGGGAGGGGGGGGGGGAAGTATGTAGGAATAGGAAGTATGTATTCGAGACAGGGGTACAAAGAATTGAGCGAGTAAACAAACATAAATATTTAGGGTTTTTATTGGCCCAAAATGGGTCGTCTAAGGAACATGTGGAAATGGTTACGCAGAAGGGGAGTGGAGTGATAGAAAGAATGAGGAACGTATGGGAGAGAAAGTTTGGTGAGTCAGTGAGAATAAGGTTGAAGATAATGTATGTATGTGTGAATAGTATAATGATGTATGGAGCTGAGGTATGGGCGGTGGAAGAAAGAGAGTGGATGGAGAGAGTTCAGATTGGATGTGTGAAAGGCATGTTGAAGTTGGATAGCAATACGAGGAATGAGATTGTAATGCAAGAGATTGGAATATATAAATGTTGGATAAATGGAGCGAAAAGGGTGTTGAAATTTGAGGAGAAGGTATTGAGGGACAAGGAAGAAGGTTGGTAAAGGAAGTATACAGGGAGGAATGATGAAGGGGGGAGCAGATAGAAAAAAGAATGAATGGATTAAGGGCAGAATAAATGTGAATAAGAAGATTGGATGGACGACGGATAGATGGTATGAGAAGTTGAATGGAAGTTGCGGAGCTGAGAATGAGTTCACCGAGAGGATGAGGGACGTTGAAAGGAGAGAGAGAGAGAGAGATGGAAGAGCAATGAAAGTAGATACAATAGTAAGTATAAGTGGATTATGGATGAGAAGGGGATGGCTAAGTATCTAGTTTCATGATTGCGCATGACAGAAAAACGGATGATTGCTAGGTTTAAAATGGGAACAAGTACTGGAGAAAGAACATGAAAGAATGTGTAGGATATGTGGAAAGAAAGAAGAAAACTGGACACACTGGATAAAGGAATGTGAGGAGATTACGTTGAATGAAGAGGAAAACCAAATGGCGGGAAACTAGAGAGTAAGTTTGGGTAAGGAGAGAAAGGGGATCGGAATAATGAATAAAATTAGGAAGGAAATAAATAAAAGCCTTTTCTTCTCCTGATAGGGTAGAAAGTAAAAAAAATTTAAAATTGTGTTATTTTGTATGTTTTTGAATTTATTTTATTTTATTTTGTATTTTTTTATTTATGTATTTTTTATAAGGTTATTATTATTATATATTATTATACCTACTTGCGCGACCCGCTTAGATCGTCTTTAGCCTTGATAACCAATTCAAGGCTAAAGTTCAAGGTTCAAGGTTCTGTTCTTTTAGTATAATATGTTTTCTACATACCATAGACCAGTATGTCTCAAACAAATACACACACAACGATACACAATATATAAGTTTCTACCGCGAATTATTAATAATAATTGATGGTTCAATGTTTTGCAAGAAAACACATATATATCATGGCCTTAGCCAAAGTTTTCTATATAATAATTATCCTTTGCGGACCACTAAAAATGTTCTGCAAACCACCGGTGGTCCGCAGATCACTTGTTGAGAAACAATGCTTTAGACTATATACTCTGCTAAATATGTTCCAAAAAAATTCAAATAAAATATCATAGAACTTTTTACAATTATACAATTATACAATTTTTATATCCTCGCACTTGGCTTAGCAAAAACAATTTATGCTCGGTTGTTAGAATATTATTTCATTTGGAATATTGTAGGTATGTGGAAAAGAAACTCAGGTCTTGCTTGAGATCTTCAAATAGTCGTGAAAGAATGTGGCAAAGAACAGCAAATCGTTATGATAAATATATCTTCGCTCCTAGAATTGGTTATCAAGGAGATTTGATCATGGTGTAGGATCAAGATGTAGGCATTGCATATCATTCCAGATGACTCTCAAACAGCTTCCGGGATTGTGGATAAAATTCTCAAATTAGTGTTATCCTATAACATTGAATATATTAAGCCAAGAACTTTTAGAGGAACGCAGATATTTCGTAAACAATGTCTATAATAAGAATGTTCTACACATTGATATACAAGTTGTTCAATATCAAAAAACTAAGGATGAGGAAAAAAATTGAGAGTGTTTCGTTTGGCGCTAGTAGAACCTGATATTGTAAAAATCGGAAAGTGAGCTTAACAGAAATTTGAAATTATATAGGTCTCATATTTAAAGAAAAAACATATGCATGGTTCGTTCTCAAAATATGAAACACCCTGTATGAGTGTATATTACAAAATATTTTTATGACTCTTCACAAGTCACTTTTTTTATAACTTCTGTTGTAGCTATTATACAGTGTCCTAGGCTTAATTGGCCACGCTATATCTCCGAAACGGTTTGAGATATTTCAGTCGGACAAAAACAAGTTGGTTTTGTTTCACAAATTCATTATTACCACATTTAAAAATCAACACCCAATTGTAGTAGCCCCGAGTTATCACCCCGACCGCCAAAGTTTTAAATAGCATACTGTATATATTTCTATAAATTTTGATGCAGGCATTAATTCTCTGCCCAAACAAGTTTTTAGATTTAAAATCGGCCCACAAATAAATAAATAGTAAAAAATTTTAAGATTCAATCAAGTAAGTCGTGACTGCTCTAATAAAACTAAAAACTAGTTTTTTATTTTAATCAAGTAAGTCATGAACTGTTTATGTCAAACTAAAAGTATCATTCTTTTTTCTCTCATTGTTAAGAAAGTTTTTTCGTGTAATCCTTGATTGAGATCATTCCGAATATCTTTGTAATTTTAATTTAGTTGTTTGAAAATGCCGCATTTGAATAGTCTAGGTGAGTAAAGATTGTGCCACCGATTACGGCTGGCACAATTTTTCCTCATAAGGAATGCGACAAAGTATCATGGGTGTCCCCAGATCTTCGCACCCAGAACCAAATTGACCACATGCCATAAGCAGATGGTCGAAGAAGTGTCTCTTAGATGTGAGAAACCGCAGAGAGGCAGATATAGGCGGTGACCAGCATCTATGACTGCATGCTTTCGCATCAAGATTGCTGCCAAGAGAAAACGTTTTGATACTCAAAGGAAGAGATTTGATATTGGAAAATTGAAGAACGAGAACAACAAGAAGGAATATGCAATGGAAATAAAGAACCGGTTTAAGAGCCTTAGGTTGGATGATGAAAGTGATACAGAAGAACACTGATTAAAGCTGAAAGCAGCCTTCACAGAAAGTTTTCTTCACAGATCAACGCGTGCTTGGAAAAGTGGATGTCGGAAACAACTTCGGATCAGATTGTACAGCGAAATGAAGTGAATCTGAAACTAAACAGTAGCAAGATGCTCCTCCAGAAAATCCAGCTTCAGATGGAATATCAAGCCAAGGACAAACAAGTGCAGAAGAGTGCAACGCTGATCGCAGGAAATGGAATTCAGAATAGGCCGAGAACGCAAAGAAAGCGGCAGGCATTGGAAACATGAAGGAACTATTCGATGTCACGAGAACTTCCTCCAAGAAGAAAGTCAACCGCAGAAGACCGGTAAAAACTAAACAAGGAGACCTCCTCACCAACGACGAAGCACAACACGAACACTTCATGGAGCTGCTCAATAGAAAAAGTGAGGAAGAGACTAACCAAGAACTTAAATAAGAGGTTCTTGTTCAGCCTCTTCCAGTACAGAATAGAGAAGGAGTAGGAAATGTAACTAACTCGGAGCAACCCTCCAAGGAGGAGATGAAGACAGCGATCAAGCAGCTGAAAATGGAAAGGCTCCTGGAGCAGATATTTCACCAGAGCTCCTGTAAACTGACTCAGACACCGACACTGATCTTATGTATCCTCTCTTCAAGACGATTTGGAACAAAGAAAACTTGTCACAGTAATGGAGAGAGTGACTTCTCATCAAATTACCCAAGAAAGACCTGTAACTGTCATAATTGGAGAGGAATCACCCTACTATCAATTCCAAATAAGTGTTGACATGGATGATACTCAACATAATCAAAGTGGAATCACAAATCATGAAGGAGCAAGCAGGCTTTAGAAGTCATCGTTCTTGTACCGACCAATTAACACGCTTCGTATTATTATCGAACAGGCAAATGAATTTATCACCAAACTTCATCTTCTGTTGGTACCATTTTTAAAAGGCCTTCGATTCCCTTAAACGGAGCAGTATGTGGAAATCCTTGCAGAAAAATACGGGATACCGAAGAAGATAACAAATGTAGTTAAAAAACATACAACTACACATGCAGTGTCATTCACGGGAGGAAATCACGGAATCATTCGAAGTCAAGTCAGGAGTTCGCCAGGGATGTATTCTGTTCCCAACAATCTTTCTATTAGTTCTGGGTGAGGTGGTGAGGAAAGTCACGGATGGAAAAATGGACATACAGTGTAGGCTGACTGAACGATTGGAAGATCTAGAATTTGCAGATGATATCTGTGTACACTCACAGAACCATCTAAATGTGGAAAAGAAATTCCAAGACCTTTGTTGCTAAGCCAAAATGGTGAGTCTGAAAGTAACCTCCTCCAAGACAAAGATTATGAAGATAAACACAAGAGATGTAAGAACACTGAGAGTGAACAATGAGAACATCGAAAATGTAGAAGAGTTCATGTACCTTGGGAGCAAAGTAACCCATGATGGTGGTGCAGCTGCAGATATCAGATCAAGAATCGGAAAGGCAAATGGGGCCTTCATTCCAATGTATCCAATCCGGAGAGCAAGAGAGATTTCCACAACGACCAAACTCCGAATATTCAGAACTAATGTGAAAGCAATGGTATTATACGGTTGTGCGACTTGCAAGATCACCTCCAAAATCACCAGGAGCTTGTAGGTCTTCCTGAATAGGTGCCTCAAAACCAGGATGCTGTGGGAAGGCAAGTTTTCTGGAATCCGCAGGGAAAATAGAAACGTGGAATACCAGAAACATCATGGAGAAGGACTGCGGATGAAGAGGCAAAGAACATCTTTTGCGGAGCTGAAGGTCCTTACTAGAAGTAGAATGCGCTGGAGAAACATCGTCGAAGCCCTATGCTCTGGATAGGATTGAAAGGAATTAAATAAGTAAGAAAGTAATATCAGCAACGTTTTCCGAACCGACCAACTCCTAGTGCGAATACGATTTAGGGTTGGTTGGTGCTGGACACCAAATGTTGATTGTCATCATCTTCTTCCAGACTGTCGATGCGAGGGTACATGGTTTTGTTCGACATCGCGTCGATGCGTTGATCCAATACTCCTGCAGTTGTGGTGCATGCGTTAGCTGAATAGGCATTGTATTGGTGTTGTCCAAAGATAACTCTGTGCAATGCGTTGAACATCACCATAACTCAAATTATTGGCTCCATCCACATTGGGTGATATAAATACACTTCTAAAATATTTGGGGTATAAATGGATGGTGTAGATTATTGAATGGATATATTATTGGGCCATATTTTTATAAAGGTATCTTGATGGGAGCTTATATCTCAATTTTTTATAAAATATCCTACCCGAGCTTCTAGAAGACATTCCTATTCGTGAACGACAAGAAATGTGGTGGCATCAATATGGTGCTCCCCCGCACTACGCCATTATAGTGAAAACCCACTTACAAAATGTTTATGATGGCAATTGGATAGCCAGTGCATCTCTTGATATTAAATGGCCCGCTCGTTCTCCTGATATGTCACCTCTAGATACTTTTTATTGGGGTGCTATCAAAGATTTAGTTAACCAGACGAAACCTCTAGACATAGACGATTTAAAAGAAAAAAGTAGAAATGCGTGCCATCAGGTTACCCCTGAACAGCTCGTGCACAAGGAATCTACTAATAAGATACGAAATGTGTGTTGCTGTTGGAGGACACGAGTTTATGCATGTGTTATAACAAATACTTATTAATTAAATAATGATGTTTAGAAACACAGTTTCCCGTGTACTATTAATTTTCCTTTTGATTGATTCTTGAAAGTTAGACTATTTACTTATTTGTGGACCGACAAGAAATGTGGTGGCATCAATATGGTGCTCCCCCGCACTACGCCATTATAGTGAAAACCCACTTACAAAATGTTTATGATGGCAATTGGATAGCCAGTGCATCTCTTGATATTAAATGGCCCGCTCGTTCTCCTGATATGTCACCTCTAGATACTTTTTATTGGGGTGCTATCAAAGATTTAGTTAACCAGACGTGTTGCTGTTGGAGGACACGAGTTTGTGCATGTGTTATAACAAATACTTATTAATTAAATAATGATGTTTAGAAACACAGTTTCCCGTGTACTATTAATTTTCCTTTTGATTGATTCTTGAAAGTTAGACTATTTACTTATTTGTGGACCGATTTTAAATCTGAAACTTAGTTTGGCTAGAAAATTATTGTCTCCATCGAAATTTATGAAAATATATAAAGGGTGCTATTTAAAACTTTGGCGGTGGGAGTGGTAAATCGGGGTTACTACAATTGGGCGTGGGTTTCTTAAATGTGGTAATAAATAATTTGTGAAACAAAACCAGCTTGTTTTTGTCCCACTAAAATATCTCAACCCGTTTCGGAGATATAGCGTGGTCAATTAAGTGTGGGACATCCTGTATTGAGTTTTGACGCACTAAGGACTCAACCTCTATATAAAGAGCCTCTATATGAAAAGAAAGCAGACAAAGCTGGATGTAATATATAATACTATTTTTTCCCTTTAATATATGGCGGTCATCATTTCAATCATTATCAATTTTTTGTAAATTAATTTACAAACAGCTACTTTGTATCAAGTTTAATGCATAGTTACAATAATTAAACAATTAATTTAATTAATTTTTGACAAATTAATACAATTAATTTTTGACCACCTACCCGATTAAGTCACATAATCCTTATAGCCGCATGCATGAGGAAACGTAACAAGGCAAATCAGATGCGGCAAAAACTACATGCATGGCGACTGTGCTAGGAATATAAATATCAAATTATTAAGTAATTTTTTACTTACCTTTCCGATGTAACTACACTCTCAAGCGGAATGTAGATGTGTTCAAATTAATCTAATAATTGTTCAAATTAATTTCATTAAGCAGTAAAGAGGTTTAATAAAGCATAAAGCACTGTAAACAAGCACCATGATTCCAAAAGCACTGTAATTGAAATTAAGTTATTTAAATTAGATTATTTATAATCCCAAATATATTTTAAAATCAAATGCATTATTCTTATATTATTGTTTTAATTTTAGCTGGTTTCTGGTTCTGGAGGAACGGAAGAAACCGATGAAAAGGAACATGCTCCTGGTGGTGTTGCCGAAATTGATGTTGCCAAAGGTACTGATGGTTATACGGAAGGTATTCCCGGACCGATCACCAGATTATTTGTTCTAGCAAACAGAGGACTTGCAAATCTTGTACAAGATCTAATCCTGGTAAGAAACTATACCCATTCCTCTTAATTTTTCAGCGAAAATTGTATGCGGATACATACATAACTATTTAAGCAAATACAAGAGTACCAGAAGTATCAATTAGATTAAAATCATTTTCTTCCTAGCACAGATAACGATAAAGAATCAATAATTGGGAAATTATGCAGGTTATAGTGGTTCCTAGGAAATGCAACAAAATATAAAGCAGGAAGTGTATTTTGGATTCCAAATGCTGATTTGCGGTCCAGGAAAAAGCTTTCTTTTATTTGTGTATCCGGAAAAACAGATAATTCATGAATGATGTATTTAAAACAGTTTTGATCTTTGTCCTTACGAATTGTTTCATTACGCCAAGTTTTATATGAAAAAATCACTATCTAAGAATCTTGTTAGAATCCTTTTATTGTGTTCTTAATATTTAGTGTCAAAAATTTTGTTCTGAACCATTCTTTTAATTTCCAATATTTGTCTCTTGTTTTATTCTCCCAGTCGCAGAAGTAACATAGAAATTCTTTTTTAGTTATACTGTGTATGACTACTGGAATTGGTACCTGGAATTGGTACATTTATCTCGCACAAATAATACAGATATTTTGTAAATTCCTCTTGCTGGTCACAACATGTTTGAGATTTTCAGTTCTTTTTCAGCTAATGGAACTTAATGGCGTGTGGCAGTACACCTTCAAAACTTATTTTAGCGGAATCAATCATTAACCTCAACCTATGTACATTATATTGAACAGTTGTTTGAAATTAAAATGTTCCAAAAGAAATTAAAAAGGATTTTAAACTGTTAGTGCTTTCGATATTTAATGAGCAAAGTCGGTAGTGAACCCTGCTGATGATGATTCATCGGCAGGGTTCACTACCGTGCCTGTAATATTGTCCTTATTTAATTTCGAAACATATGTTGTAAGCTTTTGTCACACATGAGAAATCGAACCGCTGGTAGGGCGGTGCAAGTTGAGACCTGCCTGGACATGCCAGGAAGAACGATCGAAATGGTGAATTAACGACTCAATGAATGTCTGCAGTATTTAATTGAATTAGTAAGTGGGATTTACGTCGTTAAATGGATTTTTCTTTCGAAAATGCAAACGTATTAGGCCAACCCTACGATCTCACTATGTCTCCCAAGGGAGGCGTGCTCCACTGGTTGGTAAATCCTGATCTAAATAATCAGTTTAAGTATCTACTAGCAGGGTTTAAATATATTGCAGCGCAGCAGTTTTGCATAAGTTTTACCTAGTGCATGATCATTTTGCTTAGTGCATTATTTAGTTTTGCATAATCGGGATTGAACACCTTCTAAGTAATCTTAAAAGAAGGAGGCAGGCGCAAAATCGAAAAAAATGTGATGGAAAAGCTGCTAAGTGAATTAGCAGCTATGAAGAAGGGATACTTAAAAGAAGAGAATGCAAGGATATATGTTCAGCGAAGAGCAGATGAATCAGATAACATTCCTATTGAATGAATACAAATCTCTGAAAGAAAAATCGTTAGCCAGAAAACGTAAACCTGGCTCTGATGGATTCCAGCAACCACGTTCAAAATCTATTCCGACAAAGCCAAGTGCAAAAAATCTATTGCGAGACTAACCCAACCATTAATGGCATCACAGTTAGAAGAACTAGAAAGCTGCTAAATGGTATGAAAGAGGGGTATCACACTTACCAATTAAGCGAGGAGAAGGAGGTCAAAGTGGTCATCAGAGGATACCGACAGAACGTTCCAAATATAAAATTAAGGAGGATCTAGTTAACCAAGGTATACCAGTACATTCAGTAACCAGGTTAGGAAATATAAGCAAAAAATTCCTTAACACTGAGAAAAACGAAAAAGACAAAAAAGTTTTCGACGTGAAAAAAATTATGTACATGCGGCTCTGTAAACCTAGAGCCGCATGGACACTGATCTTCAAAAACAGCAAAAAAAAGAAAGATGGGACGCTTCGAACGTTACGACAGGTATCAGCTACGCACAGAAAGCGCAAAATGGAATCGTTCAAACAACGAACGACGACCTAGACAACAAGATAAAACAAATTCTAGTTGGACTATTACCGTAATTTATCAATACCATAGAAGCAGCGAATGGATTGTAAAACCAATATAAAATTTGCACCAGGTACGCAAATAGAATCAAAAACAAAATTCGTGAATTGAGAAATTCCAGGATACAAAATCGCCCAGGAAGCAGCGAAAGTTGGGTAGCAATTTTAATCCAAAAAAAAAGTATTGCAGCAATCAACTCCAATTGAACACATCAATCATAGAAGCAACGACAACAGAAATACAAATTGATGGGGATTAATGGTATTTGCAGCAAGTATTGCCATCCTGAATCAACAATAACAAATGCAGACGTTCAAGAAATTTTCAAACACGGCAAAACGATCACAGGAGGATATTTAAACGCAAAACATTCTTCATGTGGATGACGGAGGACAAACAAAGTCGGAAAAAGTCTGTTCCAGGTAGCGAAAACATATCGAGTAAAAATGCAAGGACCAAATGAGCCAACATCAGCACCAGCAAATCCAAGACATAGTCGGCGTATTCGTCAACCATAAAATTGAAAAATATTGGAAAATAGAAACAAAATATGTATTTTCATTAGGCAATCGTCCTGTAATAGCTGAAATAGGAAATTTCACCCTAAAATCAAAAACAACACATATGAGAACGAATTTGGGGCAGGCAAGAGCATGAAATCAGCCAAATCAACACATTTAATAAAAACATTCAGAATTTCCAACGAAATATACGAGGCAGTAGAAAACAAAACAAACACTATTAAAAAAAAAATTATGAAAATTCCCAGCCAGTTCAACAGGAAAACCAGTGGAAATTAAATCAAGAAGAAAAAGCTTTGTTAGCAAGAAACAACGAAATCCGTAAGAAATATGCATTCAGCCGCCACCCGCATGACAAAAATGCTTTAAGAAAAATACAAAAACAACAAATTGAAAAAATGTTGAAATTTTCTCTCAACAAATTGAAAAAATGTTGAGAGAAAAAAGAAAAACCAATAGGATTCAACAATAGAACAAGCGTTCGTGGAAGGTAAAATGACATCTGGAAATTTTTAAAACAATTTGAGAAGCAGCTGGTTCATATATTTACGACGATAAACAGAAACTAAAAGCATGGGTCAACCACTTCCAACGCTAGTTTCAAACAAGAAAAAATCAAAAATAGAAATAGAATCGGCCATACAAACTTCCAAAATAATGCTAAGATGTTCAGTATTCACAGAATATGAAGACGTATCAACAGTTTCAAACATATTGAAAAATTAAAACCCGAGAAAAGCTTCAGGGGCAGGATCAAATGCCGAATTTAGCATTAAACGTACTCCCGGAGAGCGTAATTGAGCACATAACGAAGATCATCAATAAAAAGCCGATTTTCAATCATTTTCCGCAAAATTGGAAAAACGCTATAATAAGGACAATACCGAAAAAAGTTTAAAAAAAACCAGAAATTCCGAAAAACAGGCGATCGATAAGCCTTTTAAACAGCTTGAGGAAAGGGGCGGAGCGTATAATGAGAAACAGAATCCGCAGAAAAGAATAATATTATCCCAAAAAAACATTTAGGATTTAGAGAGAAATTAGCAGCTATCCAACAACCGGCGTACTTAGAAACAGTTATAAGCGAAGCAAGAAGGCGTGCCAAACAGTGTATGCGGCAATTCTCAACGTTGAAAAAGCGTATGATCGCGTATGGCACGATTCATTGGTTTTCAATATGTATGCCCATACGCTTCCACTAGTATTATCAAAAATTGTACAACATTTTTTAAAAAAGCGAATGTTCCAGATAAAATACGGCAACGCAGTATCATCCACAAGAAAGGCAGAAGAATTGATGCCCCAAGGATCCCCCTTGTTACCAGTGTTATTTAAAATATTCGTCAGCAATATGTCTAAATTCCAACGTATAGAAAACGATATGCTGCTGCAGTTTGCGAACGACACAGTAGTGGTTATTTAGCATAGAAATTCGAAAATTGCAAGAATCAACCTAGAAATCTGTCTTGATACCATAGCCAATTTATGTGAAGACTGGAAACCTAAAATAAACAGTGAAAAAACAGAATTAATGATGTTTGACAAACATAAACACGAAAAAACCCCAGTTAAATTCTTGGGAAGAAAAATAACAGCTAGAAAACAAGCCACCTACCTAGGAGTCACCTTCGACGACAAGTGACATTTGTACAACATGTTAAGAGAAGGGAGCAATCAGCACATCAAATGTACTCCATCCTCAAGTATGATACAAAACTTTCACTGAGAGCGAGAAAAACAATTATGAATACCATTCTGAGGCCACAGCTGATGTATGGACATGAAATATGGATCAGGCATGAGAAAGCAAAAGAAAAATGCAGGATAGCGGCGAAAAAAACTTCGTAAAAAAACATTAGACGCCCAATGGGTTCAGCAGAAATGTAGAAACGGAAGAAGCTCTCCAAGCCAAAGATGTTATAGAAATAGCAGAAACAAATAGAGAAAATCTCATAACGGCTAGGGACTATGGAGCCACCTAAAAGAAGACGCCCGCAAGATTGTAGAACACATGTAGGCATCAGGAAAAAACCTAATCATTAGGGCAGTTTCACAGCGCCCTGAGCGAACCAGGCACTCCAATCATTGCCACAAAACAGTGGCAAAGAGGGAAAAACGAAGGTTACCAAAAAAATATTCAAATATGGTGGCAATATTTTTAAATCAAATAAGGAAGTACGAAAATTATTTTAATGACTCTTACTTCCAGCTTATTATGCAACAATAAAGAATATTTAAGCATTAACAAACATATAATTTATTGGAATGTTGACTGAAAAATGTACTTATCTGTAGCAAAGCCAGAACAAAGCAAATTATTTTATTGGCGTAAAATATATAAATCAAATCTATAAAATACATGTATGTAAATAAGCTAAGTGTCCGTACTGACTCACCTATCTTA
>WYDF02129506.1:0-23143 GCA_009867245.2 Adranes taylori
GCGCGGGCGCGGCGGCGCGGGGTGGGCGGGCGGGGGCCGGGGGGGCCGGCGGGGGGGGCGGGGGGGGCCCGATGGGGCCACCAAAACAACGTTTGCCGGGTCCGATAGTACTTAAATAATATTTAGTGAGCAAGATGAATCTGATGAGATATCAGTTTCTTTATGTTTGGCTTCATTTTTGTCAATAACATTTGCAAGCCGGTTTCGTTTCTTCGTAATACGGTTTGTCACTGCACTAAATCCATGTTCTACCAAATATGATGACGGGAAAGTAATCAACAACTTCTGTAGAATAGCCCATAATGCAGGGTACAGAATTGGAACTTGCCTTTGTAACAAAAATTAATGGAATCCTTCCTTCTTCAAACTTTGGTTTTGCCTCCTCATTTGTGGGTGTTTCAATAAGTTGCTTTTGTATAGTTATCGGCGCATCTGGGACTTCGATCCTTGAATAAGGGTCCAATACCCAATCTGGTATGTATGTTAATGTAAAGAATGTCATGAAATCTTTGGCTAAAGTCAGAATGTAGAGGTGTTAAGTATTGACAGTAGACAAGCAAATCTTCATCATTCTTTTGTAATTTTGCAAGATTTTGAAAATGCATTCTCCTCTCCCCAAATTCTGTTTGTATAACAAAAGTTTTGTAGTAAATGCAGATATTATACTTTGTTTTGATAAAATTTAGTTGATCATCTTGTAAATTAATTTCATAAAATTTGGCGAGTAAGTCAGTCATATAAGCTATGCCGTTTTTGGAATTAATTAAATTAAGTCGTAAACCATAGTCTTCGATTTCTAAGAATTGTAATACTGAATTAAACAATCAAAATCAATACAAACATGCACCTTTAGACAACCATCGAACTTCTGTTTTAAGTAGTAAGCGAGTGTATTCTTCATCATTTTCCAAGCCAAGTTGGGCGAATAATTTGGAATTCAAGCTCTTGGTTCTGATTTTATTAACTGCTTTAATGACATAATTTAATGAGGTATGTAAGCATTCACTGAGATTTTTGGCGACCAAATGTTGTCGATGAATGACGCAATGTACAGTTCATGTATTCGGCACAGCTTCTTTAAAGTATGTTAGGAAGCCTCGAGGTCGCCCCATTATTGCTGGAGTACCGTCGGTAGCAACAGAGAGGATGTTACTTAATTGGATATCTCGAAAAATTCTTTTTACTGTGTTAAAAATTATTTCATGTCTTATATCTGTTTCCAAAAATTTGGAGAATAATAGTTTTTGCCAAATTATGTCGTTTTTTACAAAACTTACGTAAGCCAAAAGTAAAGCTTCATTTCTTGGCAAAGTTTATTCGTCAAACTGCATTGAGAACTGAGTTGTTTTTAAATAATCGCGAAAGTAATTTTCCTGGATTTAGCAATTAGTAAGAAATATAAGAAGCACGAACTCCATCGTCGTCGCATCCAGATGATGTCGCAAACAGCTGTTGTGATACAGGAATTTTCAAATATTTTTTTTGGCCGTTACAAAAAATATAAATTATTATCTTTTTTGTCACAGTGGACTTTTGTCAAATGTTCTTTAAATTTTGATGGTTTCATGCAGTCGATTGACAAAGTTCACTAAAGGCAGATAGAGCGCGCGGAAAACCGGAGTCAGGTTAAGAAAGTTAATACAAACTCAACAAACTGCGATAGTGAAACTGTTTGGCCCGAATTTCGTCGTGTACGGCAGGTGGATGTGTAAGTCGTTTGTGCAAAAGATTGCCATCATACCGAAAATAATTCCCACTACTATATTTGTATTAAGTTTCGTAGCCTCATTCCGCTATTCCGCGCGCCTTATCTGCCTTTAGATTTATAATATACAAGCAAAAGAAGTCATAGGTATTAGGAGTTCTATGGCCAGTAAAAATAATCCTAAGCACCACGCATATACTGCCATTACAACATTACTTAAAAATTATATATTATTTAAATCAAATATTATTTAAAATTGTCGGGAAATGCTACGATTTGTTGAAATAATCAGCTATGTCATGGTTTGGCTTCTAAGATTGGGCCATAATTTAATAATAATAAAACACAGATGAATTGTTCATACAGTTATTTAATGTGATACAATGAATTTAAACTATAATATTTCCATATATAAAACTACCTACAATACTGTCTTATTCATAATCAAATCACTTTATCAAGATGGCGGTTGGAGTGTGCATCGCTTGCCTTAGACATCTCAATAAATATGATGAAATTATTAGTTGCAATAAACGCAAACACGACTCACATAAAATGTGCAAATATAACCGTGGAAAAGCTAGTGGACGTAAAAACAGATAAGCTAAACAATTGGTCCTGTTTTACGTGTTGTGACATAAGTGAGCTTATGAATTCCAACGACTCAATGCAAAATTGTGATGTGCATACTGGAAATTTTAAAGGTTTTACAAGAAATTCGATATTAGAAGCAATAACAGTATCTGAGAATACTGACAAATATATAGAAAGACCTACACCGGTTGATGGCGGAAGTACGTAATTATAATGATAAGTGAATTGAACCTGAAAATTAATGAAGATCAAAAACAAATAGAAGACTTAATGTTGGAAATCAAACAATTAAAAGGGGATAAGAAATCTTTAACATTTGAGGTTTTAAAAGAATCTCTACAAGTTAATGTGAAATAGTAAGTGAAAAAATAAACAAGTCTCCCGAAGCAATTTCCAAAAACATTGATCTAAATGAAAATCCGGATAAAGATAAAGATCATATACATATCGTTATCTAATAACGATATGTACATTCAGCAACCTAATAAGGACATATCTAAAGAAAATAATAGAAAAGTAAAAGGAAGTAAATCTACCTTCTACAGGAACAGTAAGCAGCATATGGATCGAAGATTTACAAGTTCTGGAAACCAGATGAGTCAGAACATCCTTGGGGAATGCATAAAAATATAGCTCCTAATAGCAGCACTGAAGTTGTTTACATTTCAAACAGTTATAAAGGCGCATTGTTAAATGATGCAATTAGAAATAAACAAACAGCAAACAAACTCAAAAAATGAAAAGTCCGGCATAGGTAACCAACAAGGCGGTAGATGTACGTGATCAGTCAAAAAGATACAAGTATTAGTATTCAGGAAAAAGACGGAGCGGGCTACAGTAATTAATAAAAATAATAGGAAAGGAACAAGTGATAAGTATATTTCGTTAATTGAAAGAACTCAAAACAAGTTCCTCAGATTTTGCGCTTTGAAAATGAACTGGATGATATCAAATCATAATAACAATTCCATCAGAGCTGATCTAGATTTAAATAGCCTTGAGCAATTTAAATAGCCTTAAATAGCCTAGTATTAATGATGTACTAGTGATCTATAAAATAGTTAATAATCATATTGATTGCGGTGAACTCTTATCACTTATTAGGTGGAAAGTGTCCTCACGCTAACTTAGGTCCCATGAAACTTATGTCGATACTCACAGAACACACTATGGAAAGCACTTGCAAAAGAACAGAACACTAGATGTTAAAAATAGGAACCGGTTTGACCTTTCTCTCTCAATCCCAAATTTTAAAGCAGTGATTAATAGAATAATTCTAAGTAACATAGTCTGATATTCACAGCATGATTATATATTGAACCGCTGGGAGCGATTTAGTTGCATAGGATTTTTATTGTTGCCATTCATGTGTTGTGAGTAATTTGTTGTTGAGAACATTATCATTTCTTGTATAGTCATCGATTTTATTTTCTTTTTTCTTTATTAGTTGAGACTTTTACATAATGTTATTGAAACTCATTTATTTAGATCAATGCTTAATTACTTATTTATATTAATTACCTGTTGACTCACTTATTTATAATAATGATGGAGATTTTAAATTAAATATGTTAGTTTTTAGTTATATTGTGTGATTCTAAACTTTTGTATTGCGGAGGCGTAAATAAATAAATAAAAGTGTTAGAACCATAACAGGAATAGCTGAAAACTCAATAATAAAAAGTATAGATAAAGAGGCCTGGTTCTTTATTAAAAAAGTTCATCTACAAGTAGATGAGGCTCAAATGAAGCAGCATATTCAAAATTTCATAAAATCGAATCATATAGAATGTCATTTATATTAAAACTGGTTTCTAACCTGATTTTGCCGTTCTATATTTAAATCAGATAAACAGTATGTATCCGGTTTTTATTTTACGTGTCAATTTTGTATTGAATTTTTTTATTTTAAATTATCTAAATTACTTTTACTGATAAAATCATTTGTAGATGAAAATATTCTGAGTCTTCGATTCTCCACATTTGAGGTTCATATGTATCATGTGGATCTTTTTCCTAGATGTGTAAGTTATACCATATAAAATTACGTCAGTAGTTGTAAAGCTCGACCATTCGATAACCTTCGAACTTCTTTACATAAAATTGTAAATAATCCACACTCTAGGATTTTAGCTATTAATGCTTCACGCTGGGGATCATACACAGGGCCGCACGTAGTTAGATGCCAAGTAAAATTTGGTACTCCTAAAAAGCCAAATTGGAAGACAATCAGTATTTCCATTCAATTATTTGCCGCTCCCACAAGAATTTCTCCTTGCACCTCTACTTACCACTTTCCTGATCGTAAAATGGGTAAAAATCATTTTCCCATTCATCATAGATTAAAGTTTTGTTAAAAATCCTATGTGCTGATCAATCATCGCTGTTGCACCTTAATACATATACTAAATAATAATTGTTCCAATTCAATCATTCTTCCTTGAAAAAATCATTACTTTAAAAAAGCTGATGTATGATCTTGATGTATGACAGTTTATTGCCCGACAAAATAGTATATCTTCGTATGTATTACCATCATGACAGCAACTCAAACTGAGTTGAGGTAAATTACTATTGTCCGCTCATTCAACTGAATCGAATATTTTAGGATATTTTTAATTGTCTAAATAAAATACTGAAATGGGTCCAATACAAAAATTAAATTAAATTTATTAACATAATATTATCATTAAAAATATACAATGAACATGTATATCTTTGTAAAGAAAATTTTTAAGTTTATCTAACGATGTTATTAACATAATGATTGCATTTTAAAATTAAATTTAGTTGATAGTCCCGTATCACGTTTGGCAGCTGATGCAAATTCATCGATTGGTGATTGTGACAACAGTTACAGTTACATTGCAATTCGACGGTTGCCGGATCCACAGGGACCAATGGATGAGTGTACGACCGTCGTAAGTGGTCAGTATCATACAATTGCTCTAAGATCTGCAAAAGCTAATAGCATTCAATCTGATCGACGAATGATTGTATGTTATGGTGCCAATCGGCATGGACAAGTAGGTAAGTTAGTTTCATTGATCTTTTTAAGTTTTTCTGGAAACTGTCGCGGTAAAAGTGATGACGTGAAATCGTAGAAAAAAAAATAGTGGCATGCGGGGTTACATTTTAAAGGCGGAAGTTAGGGTGCAAAACTATGATGTTAAAACAAAGTTTTTTGTGTCCAAAATATAGCCACTCTTAAGATCTCATTCGCACGGGAGTTAAAAAAGCGTTAGGTTCAAACCAGACGTTAGCGCTTTTATAACGTTTTCAACATGTGTGTTCACGTGAACGCTTTAAAATTACTTTGTTACATTTCTCGCCTCAGGTTGAGCGTAAAATGATTTCCGCAAAATTACTAGCAACAGCTGTTTGTGTTGCTAGTAATTTTGCAACACAAACAGCTGGCACTATACAAAGATGTAATGCAGTATTCTGAGAGTTTTTGAAACTATTTTCGAATGTCCGTAAGCACATGCGACGAATTATTGAAAATGGTGGGGCCTAGAATAACCCTTCAAGATACCAACATCAGAATAATGTCGAGATTTATTAGAATAATCTGTCAATACATATAACTTAGGCTGAGATTGGACCTCTATAATTAATGCTTCCGGATCTAGAACCCACGATGTTGACATTGCGTGCATGCGAATGATCTGCAGTAGATATACAATATATACATTCAAACTCTATGCGAGAAGCAAGAACAGAAACAAGGAGTTCCATAAGGCGCAGTCAACTTAACGTCAAGCGCTCAACACTTAAAATCCAACATAGCTCGATAAAAAAGCGTCACGTTATAAAAGCGCTGACGTGTGAATAAGTACAAAGGTACGTATTTGTTTCGATACCTGTCGTGCGTATGAGGCCTTAGGTCTCATTCGCACGATAGTTTTTTTTTGCGTTGTAACGAAACAAATACGTACCTGTGTACTTATACACCCGTCAGCGCTTTTATAACGTGACGCTTTTTTATCGAGCTATGTTGGATTTTAAGTATTGAGCGCTTGACGTTAAGTTGAATGCGCTTTATGGAACTCCTTGCTTGTCGCATAGAGTTTGAATGTGTATGTTGTCCTGCAGACCATTCACGTACACTTAACGTCAACATCGTGGGTTGTAGATCCGGAAGCATTAATTGTAGGCCTATGTTATATGCAAAAGCATTGCCAGATTATTCTAATAAATCTCCAAATTATTCTAATCTTGATATTTTGAAGTGTTATTCGAGGCCCAACTAGTGGATTGAAAATGCTATAAGTAATCTTAAGGTTGAATGCCTTATCACAGGAGCAAATGTTTCATCATCATCTATCTATACCTACTTTCTATAAAACCTTTTGCTACTAATTGCGCTCGGTACATCAATTTATTTTCATAGTCCCGTATCTTCTTAAAAAGTCATTTACTCAGTTTCTTATTCTCAGAAGCATCGATTAGATTCCAAGCTTCATTTTCTTCAAATTATTTCATTTTCTCTTCCATAGCTTGCCTCCAACAGTTACAATCTGGTCTAGAAATTGCTTCAACTACGGTTGTACGTACATGTTCCAAATTGGTTTCATCCGCACAGAATAGGTAACGAAATCTTTATATACTTCAGGTTTTCGTTCTAGCTGTGATTTTCTGAGTGTCTTCGGTAGTTTTTCGTTTAACGGGAAAATATAATCACTTTTTTTATCATTTCTTTTCTTTATCATCATCTGAACTCTATATATCAGTTTCATATTGTTTAATATCCTCTCCCCCTGAACGTAATTCTAGATTATCTGGTTCGTTTTCTTTATTTTTGACTGTTTTGCTAATTGTATCGTAAAGCCTGTAGCCTTTTATATTTTCAGAAAATTCAACCAATATCATTTTCGTAGATTTTTTATCAAATTTACTAGGCTTTGGAATGTGAACCATTACATCACTTCCAAAGATTTTAATGTTACATCTGGTATTTTCTTTGTCTATAGTTCAAATGATGTTTTGTTGTTAAGTTCACTGGCAATACTGCGATTTCTTGTACTGGTCAAATTGTGTACTGCAAAACTCACCTCCATTGCCCGTTCATGGAATTTAAATTTTTTTGTTCCTCCGGTTGTCAACAAGCTCTTTGAACTTTTTGAATACTTCAATGTTTTATCTTTGATTTTCAGAAAGTAGGCGAAAATCATTCGACTGTAATCATTCTCGAAAAGTAAGAAATACTTGAGCAGCCAATTGATTTTTCTTGTATTATGTATAATATCTAGACAATAATTAGCACGTTTACCTTTTGTTTCAAATGATTATCTTGACTGTTTGCCTTTATAGCATATTTTGCAAGGCTTAGTATTTTCTAGATTATTTTTTAATCCTTAGACCTTAAACTGCTCCATTATTTCAACAATTCGTTGAATGTGCTTATGGACAGTTTAAAATAGTTAAAAAACAGAATACTGCCTTATGTAGAGCTTCGTATAGTGTCACGAATTGTCTTTGTAAATATTTCTGGTCCATTCAGTGGATGTACCCAGAATGCTTTTAGTTTCCTTTCTCGCTTTCTTGCAACACAAACAGCTGTTTGTAGTAATTTTGCGGCATTCATTTTACGTCGTAACTACAACGAGAATAGAAACAAAGTGATTTTAAGGCCTCCTTCGCACGACTGCTTTTATAACGCCCGTTGAAAAGCGTTGTAATGAAACAAACGTGTAACATTTTATCGAGTTAGATTTTAAGGGCTGAACGGTAGACGTTAAGTTGCATGTGCCTTGTGGAACTCCTTGCTTCTATTCACACAAGAGCTACAAAAGCGCCGGTTTTGGTTTTAGCACGCCTTGCGCTGATATAGTTTGAATGTGTATATTCTACATCTACTGCGACCATTCGCATACAGGCAATGTCAACATCGTGGGTTATATATAGATGTTGAAGCATTAATTATAGTGATAGAATTTCAGCCTATGTTGTGCACAAGCATTGCCAGATTATTTTAATAAATCTCCAGATAATTCTAATGCTGCTATCTTGAATTGTTACTCAAGGCTCCACTAGTGGGTTGGAAATGCTATAAGTAATCTTAAACTTGAATACCTTACCACAGGGGCAAATATTTCATCATCTATGCCCGTTAATGTTTCATTATCATCTATCCAACTAATATCATTTGCGTTGATTTTTCATCAAATTTACTACGCTCTTCTTTTGGAATGTCAACCATTACGTCCAAAGATTTTAATGTTACGTACATCTGGTTTTTTCTTTGCTCATAGTTCAAGTAGTGTTTTGTTGTTAAGTTCACTAGCAATATTACGCTTTTTAAATATACTGCCGTATTTACTGCTTCCCCCAGAATCGTTTGTCCAAACCAGCATCAAAAAGTATACATTGTGCTTTTTCAACTATTGTGTGATTCATTCTTTCTAGCATTTCATTTTGTTGGGGCGCATAGGAATTAAATTTCTG
The DNA here is from genome assembly GCA_009867245.2 of Adranes taylori. Taxonomy (NCBI): domain Eukaryota; kingdom Metazoa; phylum Arthropoda; class Insecta; order Coleoptera; family Staphylinidae; genus Adranes; species Adranes taylori. Next base: position 8,747 of record WYDF02129506.1, read on the forward strand.
AGGGATAATGTCAACACATCTTAAGAACTACTCAATTTGTGTACTGCCAAATTCACCTCCATTATCTGTTCGAAAATTTTTAATTTTTTGTTTCCTCTTGTTCTCAATGAACTCTATATGCTACGAAATACTTCAATGTTTCATCTTTGGTTTCAGAAAGTAGACGAAAACCATTCGACTGTAATCTCTTACACAAATTGTCATTATAAATATCTCTGGCCGTTCAGAGATATTTATAAAGACTGGATGTACCCAGAATGCTTTTAGTTTCTTTTTACATTTACGCAGATCATAGATCAGTTGTTTGGCTTATGAAGTTGAAAGAATCAAATTATAAATTAGTTAGATGGCTTTTTAAATTAGAGGAGTTCGACTACGAGATAATCTATTAAACAGGTCAGTATAACACAAATTCAGATGCTCTTTCCAGTTTACAAATTAATGCGATAGAGGACAAATAGTTGGATAGATGATATTAGTTGGATCCCAAAGAAAATCTTTTACAGAACTTGAACAAACGTTTAGGTACACCTACATACGTTTCAAATCCTAAACAACAGTATTATCTCAATTAAATTCAGATTTGTATTTTATACATATAGAGTTACTGGTTTTGGTTTGAACTCAACCCTTTTTTATCATCCGTTTTTTCAACGCTCTTTAAAAAAGCTTTGTACGAAACAAATGCGTACCGCCTCTGAGTTCAGTATGTCGCGCGCTCGCATACTGTTTGGATGTGTATATTGTACATCTACTGCAGTTCATTCTCATGACACAGTCGTACACATACGTTATAGACACAGCCGTACACATATTTATTTGCCACCACAGTTTAGGTCAAAGTACAAATAATGTATAATAATATAATGTACACAAAGTGTCTCTTAGATGTATCAAATATCCTCTTCAACGTAACAAATATCCTATACAACCTTAATAAGTTTACTGTATGTTACGAAATTAATTTTTTCTATATTGTAATATGCACAATTTACCAAATGTATTGCGTTATTTCTGTCTAAATGTCTTGAAGCTTAGGTTCTTCCAGTTGGTAGGACACATATTACATTCTTTATAGCTACCTCTCGATACTCGGTAACCACTAATCGAACACTGGGAATTTGTATATTGTGTTTATAACGGGTGTTATGCTGGTGAATATTTTTTCTTTTTACGTATTCTGCTTTGTTTTTGTGTACTTCACAAATCACTTTAAATGCGCACAAAGCTGGTGCTGTGATAATTTTGTATTTTTGGAATAATTACTTACATGACTCATTATCTGTCACACCTCCTATAGCTCGCATCGCGGCATTATGGCGTTGGATGTATTTTGTTCTAGCATACACCGGGCATGCGGTAAGAATATGAAGTAACGTCTCTGGTTGAGACTTCTCTGCATGCTCGGCAGTTCGTATCTGCAACCTCTAATGCCATTATATTCTTACGGCAGACAAGCGTGTTTATGACACCATCTTGGTATGCAAAAATAAATCCCTCAGTTTCAGATCGCTGGCCAACGGATCTTAGGAAGCTGTATGTTAAATGTGGTGATAGCTCCAATTCGGCCATGATATTATAAAATTAGCCATGCATAGGTTTCTCCCGGTGGAGTTGTTTTAATATTGCCAATTCTGATTTTCGAACTACCTTTTTTGCAGCCCTGATGTCTAACTTCATCATGTTCATTGCTTCACCACTATTAGCCTGCATATCTGTTGAGAACGATAGTCCAAGCGATTCGGACACTTTTCTTACAGCCTTATATAGAAATGACCCCACAACCGCTCATTCGTGCTCATGCATTTGGTAACGGACTGGGTTCGTTACAACGCTTTTCTTGTCAGCTTTAATGACAAAGCGAGTTGACCATTGCAACATGAGTGTTTGCGTGCAATTCACTAATCTCTCGTGGACTTTTAGGCTCTCCAATAATTTGATAACCAAACTATGTGGGTTGATGTCAAATGCCTTCTTGTAATCGATCTAGGTCATGGACAGGTTGCACTTATATTGTATTGCGTCTTGAATGACGCAATCAATTAGAAGATTTTCTTTGCAACCAGCCAAACCTCTCTTAGATCCACGTTGTTCGTAGATTCGTCCCCAAACGGGTTGTATGGCATTTAATATTCTTTCATTTAAGATGTTAGTAAATGTCTTATAGCAAGTGTTTAAGGCAAGTTATGGGCCTACAATTTTTTGGATCAGATGCTGGTACTTTTTTGTACAGCAATACTGCCCGCCCTTCTGTAACCCACGGCGGAATAGGCTTTTCTCCGTTGAGATACGATGTGAATTCTCTGGCCAAATGTACGTGCGTGCAAGTAAACTTTTTCCACAAAAAAATTCGTCCAGGCGCGGTGAAGTTCTTGCAAGTAAACTTTTTCCACAAAAAAATTCGTACAGGCGCGGTGAAGTTCTTTTTGCCTTTCAACGCTCTCTGTATCTCTTCAACTGTTATGGGCGGGCAAGTATCCTGATTTTGGGCGTGACGTTCAAAAGGAATTAAACAACGGCATCGTCGTAGTCTCTACATGACATGGTACCGTGTGCTCATATAGGTCTCTCCAGAAAGCTTCAACCTCTTGGACAGAGGGTGGGCTGCCTGGACTTTCCATCTTTTGTTTCTGAAATAGCTTGGAGGGATTGTGACGGAAGGTAAAGTTGTCACTTATGAATTTTATTTTTCGACAGAGTTTCCTTTTGACTTGCAATTGCACACGAAGTTGGTCAATGTGCTTTTGTTTAATAGTTACTAAAATAATTTTGTTGAGTGTGTGGTGTGCAAATCGAATCTTTTTTATGAATTTTCGAATTTTTGGATTGTATTTTCTCCCACTAGTTATATAATCCACCACACTTTGCAGTCTTGAAATCTCCTGTCGATTTGCTTCAATTTGTCCCTCCAGCTTCTTCCTCTTAATAAGCAATTTCTGCAAATTTGGGCCATATTGACGCTTCCCGTCCGGAACTAATTCTAAAGTCGCCTCGTACACATTTTGATTTATGCTTATTAACTCGGAATAAGGATGGATTGCCTTTAAATCCTCAATGGGCCCGTGCGCATAATAATATGCAGTGGCCGGTTTTGCGCAGTTTGGTTCATTTACATCTTCATCATTATCTTCCCGCAATAGCTGATAGTGCTGCCTTTTAAGATAGGCTACGTAGGCCCGAAGCTGTTGTTTGGACATATTTGAGTGTTCATGATGCATATCCAGCTAGATAGTATGCATCCTGTTCATGTAGCCTCTCTTAGCGGGTTCGCTTAATTTATAGGCGCATATTAAATCCTGACGCAACTTCTCTGTCCCCTCCAGGGACTCGGTCCCGGCATTGGACTCAGTTCCTCCCTTGTTAGGGAACCTGCATCTCGAGCTACAGGCAACTGAGGAACTGGTTTCACTTGTTTCTCTTTTATTTTTAGGAACTATGTGTGTAGTTTCTTCAGGGGAGTTAACCCAGAAGAAACCTGTTAAATTTTGTCGGCGGGAGATATTGTGCCGTTGCCCACAAACCCAAGGGTATTTCACAGTTTAGGGGCTAGGGAGTCGCCGGAAAGAAATTTGCTTCTTTTGCTGTCAGCAAGCCATTGGGGGTATACGATCTTCTTCCTCCCTTAAGCGATTCGGGTACGTGGGTACGCTATAGTGTCCCAACAGTTATCAGCTGACCTACATAACCGCCATGCGTTAAGTTCCTCACCCAGGACTTGAATCTGGTACCTTATTATTATTATGCAGGGGACAGGATCATCGCCCCAACCACATCAACCTAAAAGATCTTTTGTAGCATGCCCCTTCTTGTCGTTTTAAACAGTCGCAGTTCTTTCATGAACTTGATGACTGTTTTCTGTTGTTGTTCCATGATGTTCGCGGCATTTATGGTAATGTCCCCGAATTGTCTTTGAATGCAGTTCGATTCTGCCTGATATTCACAAAGATGTGTTTTGCCGTTTCTGCCTTATCATTGCATAATCGACATGTAGGGTTCTCAACCTTACCAATTTGATGCATATGGTAGTTTAGAGGACAATGCCCCGTAATTCAACTCGTATATATGGAGAGTTCCTCTTTGTTGAGATTGAGTATTTTGGTGTTTACCTCAGATGTCAAGTCTATACAGTCATTTGAATGTTCTTCACCTGGGACTTTGTTCCACTATTTAATTTTGGCTTCATATTTCCATTGTCTTAATATCCGCTTCCTGTGTTCTTTAGTTAGACCACAAGACGAACCGGGGTTTATTTGATTACTCTTTGTCACAGTAGTTTAGACGCACAGGTTTTAGCCTGTAAGGTCTTCAACGCTGCTTGACTATCAGTGTGTATATTGATATTAGCCCCTTTCATGTCTTGTTTCATGATTTCTAGAGTACAGTTATCAATGGCAACTATTTCAGCATGTAGGATAGAGGTGTATTCGCAGTGAAATCACTGTACTACACTTAGGGCCGTACACTCCAGCCCCTGCTCCGCCATTATCCAATTTAGAAACATCTGTAGTTCCCAGAAACATCTTAAAGTCCATTTTCCCATATATTCCTGTTATGAAGGGTAACTATAAATGGCAGTTCAAAGTTGAACTTTAGTGGCATGTCATCCCACCTGCAATCGAAGAGTAATGGCGCCCCCGGTTCTTTGAGGATTTTTCAATATCCGTTAAGCTTGCCAGATTTCATGCTTGTTGTCCTAGCGATAGCCGTGGTCTGATTTAAAACCTTCTTTACTAGTAGATGCATGGGAAACAATCCTGTGAGTGCCTCCAATGCAGCAGTGGGACAGGTAGACATTGCCCCAGTTATGCTAAGACATGCAGTTCTTTGCAGTTTTTGTAGTATGCCCTGTGCCTTCTTCTGTTCTACTTTAGACCACCATACTACAGCTCCGAACAATATAATGGGTCTTACAATTGGTGTGTGGGCCCAGTATATAATTTTTGGTTGCAGACCCCATGTTCTGCCGAAAAGATTTTTGCAGGCATATAAGGTGCCGGAAGCCTTTTGTTGTAATTTCTACAGATGTGGTTTCCAGGTCAGTTTGTGGTCCAAGTACTTGACCTCCCAGCTTACCGTGGCCGCTGTTTCACTCAGGACGAAAGATCGTAGATTTAGTTTCCTCCTCCTTGTGAATGGCATTTGTCACTTTTTTGGAATTAATGCTTAGCCCATTTCCTCTACACTACTTTATTGTGGTGTTTAGCGAAACTTTGTATTCTGGTAGCCACTGTCGTAGAGTGTTGGTCTTGTTCTATCAGCACTAAGTCATCCGCATACCATTGTACCTGATTGCCAGCCTTTGTTAAGGTCTGCATTAGGTCATCTACTACAATGGACCAGAGCAACGATGGCAAAGCTACCCCTTAGGTCGCTCTAATCCTAATAGCCTCTTGACCCATGCGTGCATCTACATTCAGGTTTTGCAGCATTGTGTTGGTCCACGAAATTGCCGATTATGGAAAACCCTTTTTGCTTTCTGCTGCCTCTATGGTTTCATATGAGGTGTTATCAAAATCCCTCTATGTCAAGAAACGCACAGAGTGCTATTTGTTTCGCCTCCATCGATATTTTACCCACTAGGGTATATAAGGCCGTATTGCTTGATTTGGCCTTTTGGTAGGCAAATTGGTAATGGTGGAGTGGTGCTTTATATAAAATTTCGTTTCTTAGAAACTAAGCCAGCACCTTCTCCATTCCCTTCAGCATAAACGAAATTAAACTGATTGGTCTACATGCCTTAGAAAGAACCTCCGATCTTCCTCCTCCTTTTTGAATAAAGACTAGGTGTACTTCTCTCCAGCTTATCGGAATGTATCCAAGTATAAAACTGAATTTATAAAGTAAACATACGTGTGGTGATACGTCTTTTATGCTTGAAAGATTGCATCACCTCCGGATTTGAATGGCTTGAAGGTCTCCAGAGGCCATACCACTTTCTCCTTTATGAATCATTTATTCGCAAGTTGACGTGTTCTGGGGGGAACGGCTGGTTACTATAGTAATATCCGCGGTCTCTCCCTGATCGCCGTCATCAACTTTGAGGTAGCCAGGAAAGTGAGTGTTCATTAACAACTCTAACGTTTCCACTGCGTCCTCTGTAAGGTTGCCATCTGGTTTTCGCAGTTGACCCATGCAATTAGAGTGTTCTTTTGCTAAGACTTTCTGCAGCTTAGCCACGGTTGGTACTTTGTACCTTCAACAGAAGCTTTGCCACGTCCTTCGCTTAGATTTCCTAATTGCCTGGTTGTACTCAGTCAGGGACTCTTTGTACTGTTCCCATTGTTGAGAACGCTTTGATGCATTGGCCTTATTGTATAGCATTATGACCTCTTTACGCATAGCTTGTAATTCCGTACTCCACCATGGCACTTATCGTGTAACCACCCTGAGTTTTTCCGGACAGCTGCTTTCGTATTCCTCTATTAGTAGTCTTTGCAGAGGTATAGGACCCCTGCTTAGATCCTCTGCCAAGTCTATGTTAGTGATCAGGCTGTCCATTCCTTCCCTGACATGGTCCCCGTTGTACTTCCCAATTTCTGTTGTGGAACCCGTGTTACTTGTAACGAGGCCTCATTGGTTTCCAACACAAATCTAACATGTCTGTGATCAGAGGCAGAGATCTCGTTTGAGACATGCCATTTATTGATTTTTGTGACAAGAAGTGGAGTAGAGTAGCTAGTGATATCGTAAACCTCTTGCCTTGTTTTTGATACAAACGTGGGTACATTGCCCTTGTTCAGTATTTCTAGGTTAGTAGATGATATATAGTCAAATAATAATTCACATCTATTGCTTGTGTCAGTGCTTCCCCAAACCACGTTGTATGCGTTGACATCACATCCTATTATGAAGCGTTTCTTCCTCTGCAGGCAAAAGGTTTGGAGTGCCTTGACATCCTCGGGTGGACTTTCATTGATGTTACCTGGGACGTAGGCCGAAGCCACGACAGCTTTACTGTTCATTACTATCTATGACATTCATTAAAAATGTGTGTTAGATGGGGAATTTTAGCATCTCTGGTCTGTTTGACCATTTTTGAACTAAAATTATAAATATCTATAGAACTTTTATTTTTCATTTTTCGGATGATGCTGCTTATTTCATTTTCAGTAGAAGCCAAAGATAAAACGATATAATGTTCACAGTATTACTGCTACTTGTTGATTCGGTTACATTGCTCATTGGTTATCGACTATTAAATAAAGAACTCGTTAAATTCATCGCACTTCGGGGTGTCTCTGTTCCGCTCCCCCTAGCATGACTTCCTGTTATGTTTCCATTTATTATTGACCATATTACTTTGTTTTTATTGTCACATTCTTCAATTTATTTCTCATTGTTCATTCTTTTTGTTTCTTTACATAAATTTATATCCGAGCTTTATATGCAGTCAGCACCGTTAGGCTTTCTTTTCTACCGCTAGCGTCTTGGAATATATAATTGTTTCTAGCGTATTTTTCATAGCTTCTATTTGAAGCTATACATAGTAATAATACACATTTGATTTTGTTGATATGCAAAAGCGTTGCAAAATTATTCTAATAAATTACTGAAAAATAATGCCTGGAAAAAAATAGCTAGAAATTTTTTGGAATACTATCTTTGATCTTCATATAGTGTCACAAATTGTCCTTTTAAATATCTCTGGTCATTCAGAGAATTTTATTCTTTTTTCGCTTTCTTGCAACACAATCAGCTATTTGTAGTAATTTACGCAATTCATTTCACATCCTAACTGCAGCGAGAAAAGAAACGATTTTAAAGCGTTTATATAACACACATGTTTAGAACTACTGATTTGAACGCCTGATTGAACTGATTCAAATCAGTCGTTGACGCCTAACGACTGATTTGAACGCATAACCTTTTTAATTCCCGTGCGAATGAGGCCTAAGAAAAACGGTTTCTTTTTCAGAAGTAGATAAAATTTAGGATTAGGCTCTTGTCTTCAATTTATTCACTTGTTAAACAAAAGAAACGGTGTAGACGCATTGTACGAGTCCAACAAACGCGCTACTAATACGTGATCTGCGATGCAGTTTGAAATACTTGTACAACGTTGCCATATAGTGCAATATTTTAACACGCATATTAACTATATAATTATCTATAATCCTTGGATGTTTAATGTGAGAAGTGTTAATGCAAAGCAAACATTGAACCATTTAGCGATTTGAGCAATGTTTTTATTGCTCACATCTGGTTCTGAATATTTAATTATATTTAATAGTTTATTTATGAGTATATTTAACTAGTGGCGTATTTTACTGCTTATTATTCATTATACACAAAGGTGTATTTGCGATTTTCCTCTTTGTAAACTAAACTCTTTCGGGTAGTGTAAAAAGTGTTATTTTTAAGAACTAATTACTCTATAATATATTATTATTATATATTTCTTTATAGTCGATCTCTTTCCGCCAACAAGGCAAGGCCTATCATCGACTTATCGAAATACGGGGAGGGAACGCTCAACTAATATGATGTGAACGAGAATAAAATGCTTCAATATTAACTTTATTATTGTCATATTCTGAAATCTATGAAAAAGGTGGGCTTTCATAAGAGGGAAAAACAACCCCGGATGAAGTTTAAAGGAAACTACCTTTATGCCCGGACTTAGCCACTCTATCCACAAAATCATTGCCACGTATATTGGAATGACCCGGGATCCAACATAGATGAATTGTATTAAATGCCCTAAGAAAACATTCGCGGATATCTAGGATCACTTTACTGTCCTTAGTGGAAAATCTAAATTATCTAGACTTTTAAGAACACCCAAACAGTCTGAAAAAATCACTGACGAATTGATCATCATTAAAAGGATCAGGTTCACACATTTAAGAATAGCAAACGCTTCAGCTGAAAACACATCACAATAATCCGGCAATCTAAACGCTACTTCAATTAGAGGATCACGACTGAAAATACCCATTGCAGCCGAATTAGGTGACCGAGTAACCGAGCCGTCAGTGAAAAAATCAACCGAATCTGAATAGAATGTATTTTAAAAGCCAGAAAACTCTGACTACAATCCTGTTTGTTACCATCGAAAAATTTAAAAAATACCAATAAATTATATGGCTTATCTAAAATAGACACATTATTTCTGAAAGTGGTAATCAACGGTGGAATCCTAGCACTTCTCTGCAAGGAATGACGATGAAAATCAGCAATTTTTCTGTGAACAGCAATTTTGCTGTAAAAAGATGACGAAGCACCGTGTTTAATTCAAAAATTTCTAAGAAAATACTTCTAAGATCAACTGGCGGTTATCCAGCAATAAAGGGCTATGCACTGATAGCTGAGAGAGACCGCGCCAGCACCACATTGAATCTGACTTTTCACCATAAAGGAAAAATCTCTTGCTAAAAATTAAATTGAAAACAATAGAAACAAAATGGGAAGGAATACCAGGCTAAACAAAATTGAACACAATGGACGGAACCACATTATCATAGGCCCTGGAAATTTCATTGAAGGAGCACACACGAAACTTCTTTCTAATAAAAGAACTTTTTATGTCACAATAGAGAATAGTCAGGCAGTCCAAGGCACTTCTAAAACCCATCTGGCAGTCACTCAGAACTTTGTTATTCTCCACAAACCATACTAACCTCATCTTAATAAGATGTTCAAAAATCATCCTTACACATGAGGACATCGCTATCGGACAATAACTAGCAAAAGACGAGGGATCTTTGTTCACTTTCAGTAAAAGACTATTGATAAAATCGAACCAAGATTCTGGAATAGCACCCGAACGAATAATAGAATTGAACAGATTAAGAATCAACAACTTGCTGTCCGGGGGAACATTTTCACCATCGAATAAGATATTATCCCTACATAAGATCTCTTATTCGATATCCCATGTCTCTTATTCATAATATCTGTTATTTGTTACAGATTCCATGCCTACCTGCCATGTAATCTGTAAGAGAGTTCTGCAGTTATAAAACATAATTGAATTCATTCACAGAAAACGGTTATAAAAGACGGTGGGAGAATCCTTTATATTTATTTCACTAAGATTCATAATAAGTTGGAATGTATGTCGAGAATAAAATATATGAATTAATAATACACTAATTATTTAATTTATATTATCTGCATTTACGAAATAACTATAAAAATAGAAAACCTTTCAGAATTTGACATAATTTACGTATTTTCAATTCAAAACACATTCTATCTGCATATTATTGAATCTGCATTGCATTTAAAAGTAAATTATTCAAAAATTGCATTTATATGATAGATAAAACCTTTATTGGCATACAAAATAAAACAATAATTCTTACAAAAACAATAGACGATACACAATATGCATTTATATGAAATATATAGGAAAGTGTCCTGAGAATATGAATGAAGTACCATATTCGTCAGCTGATGAAGTGGCAGTCGTGCGAGAACTTGTTGGAGAACCAGTGATTAAAATCGATGCCGGATGGACACACAACGCAGCTCTCACCTCCGCTGGCGAATTATTTACTTGGGGAAGGAACAACTATGGTCAGTTGGGCAGAAACACTAATGTTGAAAACACCGATGATAATTCCCTCCATTATAAACCAATGAAGGTAGTTTTTATAATAACATATTAGAAAAATATTTTATTTAAACACTTATACAGGTCAACTTTCCGGAAAACCAATCGTCGCCGTCATCAACCGATGGCAAATCAAACAGTTTTGTACGTAACGTGTCATTGGGCAGTGAACATTGTTTGGCCTTAACAGCAAATGGCAATTTATTTACGTGGGGTTGGAATGAGCATGGAAATACTGGAATCAGTGTTAGTGGTAATGCTGCTACTTCTCTCGTTGATGGCGATTTGGACGATATTGCTGGAGATAGTATAGCTCCGAACACTAGTGCTTCAACAACTAATCCAACTTGTATACCGCTGCCAACATTGATTACTGATCGATTCGGTAGGGGTGCACGTGTACATAATGCGTTTGCATGTACGGGAACCTCTTTTGCTTTAGTCGATTTCCCAACTCAATGATCATGATTTATGTATCTTTTGTGATTTAATTTTTATTCTATTTTTTTTAATATTTTGTTTGTATAAATAGATTCTATTTACACAAAAAAGAAAAGGATATGACTAACATTTCCTTTTTTTAAGTTTACTCATTTTGCTTCACTGTTTTTGTGTTATTTTTCTCTTGTATAATATTCCTTTTTGTAACTAATGCTTATAATTGTACGACGACTAATTTTTATGCTCCAACTCATATCTAATTGTAATATAAAGAAATCAATATCAACGGATAATTTAATGTCAAATGGTGATTTAATTCAATATTACATTTAATTTTGATAATTAAAATTGCAAAGACATTTGCAAATTTATTGGCGACATTGTCATCGAACCATTGTGGATCGGATATAATGCTTAGTGTGGTTCTTGCCAGTTGTTTACCGCAAAAAAAACGTTCTAAATCGTTCTAACAATGACCACAAAAAATAAGGCGCGTCTAAGGCGGTGGCGTATCCAATTAATTATTTTTGTGGCTTTAAGTAACACGTGAAATTTAATTTGCTGTCAGTCTTTATCGAATTACTACAAATGAGTCAGAGTTGGAGCATGGGTCTAATGAGCACTCCTATTGAATACAGTTTACAGGAGGAGGAAAATGTTACACTATTATGATTTATTTTATTTATCGTATTACACCGATTATAAGGTGCCAGGCGACTATAAGACACGGCCTTCTTACACTAGGAAATTAGGTATAATCTTTATTACCGAATAAAAATGAAACGTTTTACAATAATGAAATTGTTAAATATTTTAGAACTTTTACCATTAGAATAATCAGTATGTGAATAGGTGTTTGGTTTGTTCTTAATCGCCTGTTTATTCTCAATAGCTAATTACATTTTCCCATATAATCGTCTCCTGTTGCATCAAAGCCATTCATGATACAGAATGTTTTAAACATATTTCAATCCATCCACAACCATGACCTGTATTCCTTCCATAAATGCATTATTATTAATAACGTCAAGGAGACGCAATAGACTAGTCATGTCAAAGGAATAATCATAAAGTTGGTATTCTTTTGGGTGAGATGAGTTTTATATGTTTAGCTAAATTTCCATCACGTAAGTTATCGGACGTTTATTTCAAATGACTGTTATCCAATCGTTCATCAACTCAGTCCTCAGGCATACATTTTTTTTGTACGAACCGCAGCATGTTTCGGAAAAAAATCATTTTTGCTCACCTACAGTTATACACAGTAATTCGCTCCTTTTTATAACAAATACAATTCCGAGGTATATAAGGAACACTGAGGTTTCGTCTGCATTGCCGATATGATTAGAATCATAAATATATTTCTTTTTCAATTGGATCAGGTGATGTTGAAAGTTCACTAGTAGAGATAAGTTTACACGACGAATGAATCCTTTTTGCATGTAATTCTTTTGCACGTACGTTCTGCAATGACAATACGTAATTCAACTTCATCTATTTGAGGATACTTGATCTTTTTGAGACTCCATCAAGTATTTGGTTGTTGTTTTGCAAGAAAATTAGCATTACGAGTGACCATTTCTCCACTGATAAATATGCGATCATTAATGTCAAGTACACTCTTGAACTTCATTTCCATGCTTTTCAGAATAAATAAAAGTTTCCTTTTAAATTCAGTGATTTAGGGATTTTTTTTAATTACATTGTGAATATTTAATAAATGGAGCAGCTTGTAATAAAAAAAAAGATCACGATCGATCATAACCGAATCTTGGTTTAGCGGGCGCAGTTTCTCGGAGCATAGGTACCTTTTCCGCTTGTAAGACGCCATCGAATATAAGACTCACTATGATTACAGAGACATGAAAATTATTCGTCCGGTAATTGCTGTAATACGATAATTTCGCAAAAAGTCTATAAGAAATGATTTTATAATACTAAATGTAATAATTCCTTGCATAAAAAGTTTCAATAAGCTCTTAAAATTACATTAAAAGTATATTTTATCAATACAATATTTAAGAGAGCATCTTAATCATACATCTACTGTTTTATTTTTTTTGTATAAAAGAAATAGTAAAAAGGCTCTAGTTAATAATTTACATGAAATTACTTTCGTTCAGTTGATTTAATTTTATTTAATTTGATCGCAAAAAGACAACTTTAAAAATAACTAAATAATGGTATTTAACGTGTGTGTGCGATACATATTCATCATCTACTTAACAGCAGTAGATCAACAAAAAGTTATGAAATCAATATTATATGCAGTGTTGTAGATATTTAATTATTTTATAAAATAAATACTATTTGTATATAATTGTTCATAATCAATTATATTTCCACATACTTTAAAATGAATACGTATTAAAATATATTTCGCACACTTTATTATTTGAAATAAACTTTTAAAAATATACTTTTTTATGTAGTTTGTCTAGTTTTTCAAACATTGAAGTTTATAAGGCATGCATATTCAATCCGTAGCATATATAGCGTCGGCAATAAATGTCCTTAAAGGAATCTCATAATGGAAAAGTAATGCGTTAATAGTTTTATTCCAAATTATTCTATCATAAGGATAGACAGAAATAACAAAAGAGGTGGCTATGTATAGTGTGCTTATACATAGCTAACGAGTGTGAAAGTACCACTCTTATTATGTACTGAGACCTTGAGTGACTTTCCATCAGAAACCGTATATAAAAGAATCAAATACGGTCAAACAGAGCTAAATTTAATTTATTATTTGCCGCCCTAAGCACAAGATTTTTTGCGGCTCTTTAGGGTCTCGATATCTTGTCTCTACCCCAAATTTTTACGCTTTGCATCATGCCTTACATTAAACAACTCTATCTTTAGGCAAATGAATAAAACAAGATCTCAAGGACAAAATTATTTTTTATTACCTATGGATGATTATTATATTCGTATATATAAAATAAAGAATGAATAGAAAAAAGTACTCGAAGTAGGTTGTCATATCTATAAAATGCAAAGAAAAATATACAACTTGAAAAATTTGAACATTATAAATGTTGCACATTAAATATTTAAAATCTTAAAATGCACCTAATGATTTTTTACGAGCTGTCCGTGAAGCAAATTGTATTTCCCGCAAAAAATTTTTATTCAATGTGAAAAATTGACAAATTATTAAGCGATTTTTCACCTAGATTGGATTTAAAATAATTTTTTAGATGTTTTAAAGCGTAAAATGATCGCTCAGCCGAACAATTTGTCACAAAACTATATGAATATAGTTTTTGTGACAAATTGTTGGTGCCGAGGAAATTTTTGTGACAAATTGTGGGTGCCGAGGAAGCTTAATATACCTTAATAGCAGAAATGGCTATCCACCCAAAAATGTTCATCGGAATTTTTTCTACCTTTGTGGT
>WYDF02129617.1:0-23143 GCA_009867245.2 Adranes taylori
AAGGAAGCGGCAAACAAGCGGTCTTATATTAAACTGTACAAACAAAGTCAAAGTAAAACGGCGCATCGCATAACAGCGGTGCAATTAAGAAAAACGGCGCTTAGCGGAAACAACGTTGCATATAAAGCAATGCATAACTGTCACATACAGTCACACACGTTCTAGCCTTTGAGTATTTATGGCGCGTTTAATAACGCGTTTGAATCGCTGATTATACTGGGTGTCCAAATCGTGTGTCTAAGAATTGCTCATATATCATATTACATGAAAACAAAATTCAAAGCCGAAGTGTTTAGAGGCTTAAGTTTCACGCCCTAAAATTATTTTCATGTATACAGGGTGTTCTATAACTTCAGACCGAACATAACATACATGTTTTTAAATGAAATTATATACTTTTTATTTGATATTTCGATTCTACTTGTTTTTATACATCTCAATATAAGGTTTGCTACGTCTATACCGGGTGTTTCAAAATTGTGATAATTTTAACGTCTTGTATCTTAAAAGTAAAACTGTATTTAATATTTTTTTGAAAGTGGTAATTCTAGTATGCTCTGATTTTCTATGCGTATAAAAATTTCATAGTATTGTAAATTGTATACAGGGTGATTCGAAACACGTAGCAGCAAATGTTTTAATTTATTTAAATGGAACATCCTAAATTTGATGCAATGGTTGGATAGATCTTTAATATCACTTTCATTTTTATTAACCACTATGTTTAACTTCAACTATTTTTGAAATATTTCTAATTTTGTAAGGCAATTCTCTTTATTCTCGGACAGAGTCGGACGTGTAAACACTTGTTTCGAAACCACATGACGACAAAACCAGGATTGATTTATCGGATAGACCCAGGCAACGAAATAGGACAAACGATTTACGGATTACAACATGGAACATGCTGAGCTTCAATAGAATCGGATCAATGAGGAACCTGCAGCAAGAAATGACAAAATACAGAGTTGATATCGCAGCACTGCAAGAGGTGAGATCGAAGGGGACAGGTACAGGTATTATGGATTTCAGGGATGTCTAACAGTGACAGCATAAATAAACATTTGGGACTGCATTTAGGATTATGAAGGAGTTAAAACATGTCGTGATGAATTTCGAGGCCATTATTGAGAGAATGTGCACACTAATTATTAGAGGCAGATTCTTCAATACCATTTTAATATGCATTCACGCACCTACTGAAGAAAGTGATAAGGAAGAGAAAGATCAATTTTATGAGAAACTTGAAGAAGAGATATTTGATACCAAGACATGATATCAAATTAATAGTGGTAGATATGAATGCCAAAGTGGGAAGAGACGACGCGACAGTCTACATGAAAAATCAAATGACAATGGAGTTAGGCTGATAGATTTTGCAGTAAGTAGAAACATGATAGTAAGCAGCACATTTTCCGTCACAAAAGGATTCACCTGGGAACGTGGTTGTCCTAGATATCAACACAGCAAATCATACCGACCATGTGTTGGTCGATATGATTTGCTGTGTGGTGGAGAAACGGTATGGATCTAGAATAATGGATGTTAGAAGTTACAGAGGCGTTGACTGGATAGTGACTACCAAATGGTAATGATAAAGTTCAGCTAAAGAATAGCCAATAAGAAAAAGGAAACTGGACGCAGGCAGAAAAGATTTACTGTGGAAAAGCTGAATGACGAGCAGATATCTAGAACGTATAGGGAAAGACTCGAGGAACAATTGCAGGCGGACGCGGATATAGATGCGACTGTAGAACAGCAGTGGTAACAGATTAAAGAGAAAATAGTTAACACAGCGGAGGAAATGCAGGGACCACAACCACCAATGGCAAGAGGTGAGTGGTTTGATAAAGAATGTCAACAAGCACTTGAGGAACGGAATCAGGTACCAATGAAAATGCTCCAACGGGTGACCCGAGCTGTAAGGGGTGACTATGAGATCAAAAGAAGGGAAGCAAAAATGGTCTGTCGAAGGAACAAGAGGTAACTAGAAAAGAAACGGTTATTGGATATGGAGGAGATGTATGACAAAAAGGAGGTGTGAAACTTCCACAACAGAACAAGAGAAATGAAAAGAGGCTTCCAATCAAGAACATCTTTCTGTAAATACGGAGATGGAAATCTAATTAGTGGTATTATATTTTATTATATATATATAAATTTGAGGTTTCCGCGAGGGTAATCTGATGAGTAGTTGTTTGCGTTTTGCCAACGTTTCGCCAAAGTCATATCTGGCATTGTCAAGGCTTAGAGAAAGTCTGTAAAAATTTACAGAAAGACTTTCTCTGAGCTGTAAAAAGACATAAGCCTGACATAAGCATAAGACAGACAATGGCAGATGTGACTTCGGCGAAATGTTGGCACATTGAAATGCTTACCACGCGAGATATAACCCTGAAGATACACATCTACTCATAGATAGATAATATTCTATTAAGATAGGCAACTTATATATCAGGATTTGTTTAACTAACAAATCCTGATATCTTAATAGTTGCCTATCTTAATATATAGGGAAAACAAATACATATTAAAAATTATCTGTGTTTTCGAATAAGTGCCCGTTAGCTCAATTGGAAGAGCAATCGACCGGCAATCAAGAGGTCCGGGTTCGAGTCCCGGACGGGGTAAATATTTTGTCGAGACACAAGTAATAAGAAATATTAATTTCATAATTGACTATTAAATAAATGTCTTTTCTTGATACTTCGAACATGGCGAGTCTATGAAGAAGATGGCTACTGATTTAAGAGTTGGGGAAGTGACTGTTGGAGGTGTAACCGGAAAGAAATTGAAAACTTTCTAAACAAAAGTGTGAGTGGAGGCAGTAATTTCATGCAGTAGTGGTTTTCACATCTTCGTGAAAACCACTACTGCATGAAATTACTGGGCAGTCCTGTGAATGGGTCAATGCTTCAAGCTAAAGCGCTTGAGTTCCACAAGAACTTTAAAGACGACGAGGAAACATTCACTATAAGCGATGCATGACTGGACAGGTGGAAGAAGAAATATGGCATAAGGCGCCTAAGCTTTAGTGGGAATAAGCTGTCAGTTGACTCTATCTAAAATTTTTATCTAAAATGGAAGAAATCTTTTTCAAGGAAGGATTAACCTCAGATCAAATTTTAAACACAGACAAAACTGGTCTTAACTTACGAATGCTACCTTCAAAAACCTTAGCAGCAAAATCCGAAAAACTGCTCCTGGATTTAAAAAAAGTATTCTGGCTGCCTGCAACGCTTCTGGTTCTTTGAAACTAACGTCTCTGCTTATTCGAAAGACCAAAAATCCGCTAGCCTTTCAAACTATCAAATTCAACTGTCTGCCAACAATGTACGGCAACTAAAGAAGTGTATCTAATGGATAGCACAATTTTTAGTGACTGGCTTTTTAAAGAATTAGTTCTTGTCACTGAAGCATTTTTAAAAACAATATACTCCCCATGAAAGCTATTTTATTAATGGACAATGCGATATTAAAGCTATATTCCTATCCCCTAATGTGGCATCGCTTATACCACCCCTAGACCGATACAACTTGATTATACAACCCCTAGTAGAAAGAAACCGAGAGAGCTAGATACAAACCTCTTCACGAGCGCGAACATCTCGCGACATATCTTTACCATGCTATTGGATACGAACGCGAACATCTCACGACATTTCTAAACCATACTTACTCACGAGTACGAATGCTCGCCAGTGAATACTATGTGTGTTGTTGGTTACCTAAATTTGACAGATTTCTACTATATATTATATTGTAAATTCAGCGCTAGATGGCGCTATGTGGTAGTTTTCGCTGATATTGCGTACATACACGTAGTGGTCGTTTTAATAAGAATCTAAATACAGATTATGGTCGTTGATAAATAAATTTTTTTAAAACTAGTATGAATTGAATTTGACAGTTATCATTTGAAAAACCAATATGGCGGTTGATCGTCCAATGGCGGCGGTTGATGGCCAAAACAACCAAAACAAATCCTGATATCTTAATATGTGCCTATCTTAATAGATAGGGAAAACAAATACATATTAAAAATTATCTGTGTCTTCGAATAAGTGCCCGTTAGGTTAATTGGAAGAGCAATCGAGAGGTCCGGGTTCGAGTCCCGGCCCGGGAATTTTTTCGTGACAAAGTAATAAGAAATATTAATTTCATAATTGACTATTAAATAATTGTTTTTCTTGATACGTCAAACATTTCATACATGAAAATGTACACTGTTTGGCGCCCTCAATGAATTTCACTTGATTAGATTTAATTTCTAAATAAGTTATTATAACTGAATAACTAATAAATAGCCAATCAAATTGTTTCTAAATTTTCCAGCAAAACATAATCCTAATCAGCTTATAATTTATATGATAACTTGAAGCAAGCAAGTTATGACGTCAACAGGTTCATATAAACGCCTGTTCTCTCTAAGTATCAGAAACTGTTTTATCCAATTAGCACCGCATCGGGCCCTGCTCTTGTTGTTTTAACTTCATTATTTTATCTTCTCATCATTGTTGCGAGAGCGAAGAAGTTCGTATCCTACATGTTTCCTTCGGATGAGGAAATTAAGGAAATCGGGGAACGAGTCTATATAATATTATTTTAATTAATAAGCTTTGATCTCTAATATTATTACACGATTATATATACATTTTTAGTTTTACTGTAGATTTATAAAATTATAGAACGCACTAGATAAACTTCATTTGTTTTTAATCATGTATATTAATTTACATCTAGCATATTCCATAAAGTGTACATAGAATATTTAGGTGTAGTAGACTCGCCATTATCCGAGGTAAGATACTCGAATAATACTCATCTTCATCTGGGCATCTTCATTGTACCAATTACGAATGTCTTCGCTGTTGATTTGATTTTTAACAGGTAGGTCATTGTCTCATTTCCTAGTTGAACTCCTGTTCTCATACTTTTCGGGGGTCCATTTAAACCAAGTAAATTTTTCCATCACTTTTGAATGGTGGTAGTTTTCATCTCGTCCCACGCTGAAGCAATCCAGTATGCTACATCTTTTAATATGATTTGCTTTAAGGCGTCTTTAATAGTTAATCCTTCGTCTAAGTTTGCAATCAACATCTGGAGAATGTCTTCACCTTCGGTAATTTCTCTTCATCGCCATATTGGTTTTGCTGCTAACCACATTTCAATATTTTTAATAGATTTTTCAAAAACAAATTTTGGACATTCCTATACATTACTCAAAATTTTTGGATATCCCTATAAATTTTGGACATCCCTGCAGCAATTCAGCACTATTACAAAAATTCAAAATTCGGGAAAAAAACTGTCGCACAACCGTGACTTTTATCAAACACGTTCGACTATTTATGATAGACCCCATACATGAATTTGAGTCAAGGTCATAACGCTCCCAGCCCACAATTCAAATATTAAAAATCCAACAATTCTAATTTCCCGCCAAACTGTCAACACGAACAACCGCCATATTGGTTTTTCAAATGATAGCTGTCAAATTCAATTCATACTACTTTTAAAAAAATTATTTATTTATGAACGACCATAATATGTATTTCGATTCTTATTAAAACGACCACCACGTGTATGTACGCAATATCAGTGAAAACTACCACAGCGCCATCTAGCGCTGAATTTACATGTAATATATAGTAGAAATCTGTCAAATTTAGGTAACCAACAACAGACATAGTATTCACTGGCGAGCATTCGTGCTCGTGAATAAGTATGGTTTAGATATGTCGTGAGATGTTCGTGTTCGTATCCAATAGCATGGTAAAGATATGTCGCGAGATGTTCGCGCTTTTGAGGAGGTTTGTATCTAGCTCTCTCGGTTTCTTTCTATTAGGGGTTGTATAATCAGGTTGTATCGATCTAGGGGTGGTATAAGCGATGTCACATTAGGGGATAGAAATATAGCTTTAATATCACCACTGCAATAAAACCAGTTGATTTTAATCAACCGATTTTAGTAAAATAAATATCTATTTACATGATATATCCAATTAAAGATCTAGAATAAAGACAAAATTTGGCGCTTATGCATGCTGATTGCACGCACGCATTGATTTACAAGTTTATGGCTATTTTGGTTTTCTGTACCATGGTTCAAAATCCTAAAGCGGAAATGCCCTGTCGTCCACCATATTGGATTTTAATTTTACAGTTGTCACATTCAATGATCTTTCCATGACGTCAGAGCCTGTCAATGACGCCATATTGAATTTTTGTTTAGCATGAGTTGAGATAAGCTCTCGAAGGATGGAAGGGTGTTTACAATCCGCAATCGCCTAGTACTAACGAGATGTTATTTATTTGTAAAATTGTTTAAATAATGAAGTAAATAACATCCCTACTATAGTTTAAGTGAATTTATGTTTAATGACTGTACTTGAAAAACTCTAGAAACAATAATATCCAAAAGGAATTTAATTATGCAATCAATAATATACAAAATCCTTAAATTCTTCGGTACATGAAGATTTTAATAAAGCAGAGGATACTCATTGTCTCATTCTATTATTTCGTCGAATTTTAGACATTGTATACGGAATTGTGGTTGTTGATATTAATGTTTGACAGTTCCTAATCTGACTGGATTAGGATGGAATAGAATCCTCTGGATTTCTCTCTCGGGCAATACGTTCTAAATTACGCGTTACAAGAGAATTGCTGTTCTCTATTGTGAATATACCTTGAGGTGACGATCAGTAAGGGTTGGGTTGTTGATTTAATTCTAACGTGTTTAATTTTGCTTACAGTTTAGTAAAATTTAGATGGTATCGTTTTATATGCAACAGACATAAAGTTTTATATGAACATCCAACGTTCCGCAAAAAATAGCACTGTATTATGTACAGGTGAGTCACCTTTTTCGGGTAATATAATTACTATGGAGCTATCTCTAGATCAACGTGGTTCAAGTGAAACGCACAGTTTAATGCTAATTACATACATCTCGCTTTATTGTATAAAATCATTTGTATTTATACTAAACTTACCAATAACAAAGTATAAGTGATATTTAACTAAATAAATGGAAAGTGTATAGTGTACCTTTTGTATAGCACACCTATGCACCTTGATCTTTACAATTTTGATTCTTTGCTTGTTACATGATGATGTTTAGAGGAGTCCTTTATTGAAATGGATTACCGTAACAAGCATATAATTTACATTTACATAGGATGTTAATTTTATTGATAGCAGTCCTGCGATATACCAGGGAGCATAAGAACCTTGGTTCATATTCCCTAGGCATTACACTAACTCGTTTAAAATGATCTTCATTTATAAATTATGAACATTTTGTGTACAATCGTTAAGTGGAAGTATTTTGGAGTATGATTCTCTCATCCTCAAAATACCTCCTTTATGTTTGCTTTATGACTGTGCTTAATAATATTCTGAACATTTATGCTTTAATAAAATATTAATAAGTATCTACATATTTTTTGCACTGTTCATGGTTGAACATAAATTATGTGTGACGATAAGGGCTACAATTTAAAAATCTTTGAAAATATACAGCGTGCTCCAAAAAAGGGTGACATTAATATTATGCTTTTTCTTATGGTACATACTATATATGATCACATTTTAGAATTGTTCGTAAAAAATAAGCTTATAATATTCTAATAATGGAACTAAAATTTACGATTACCCTGAATAATGATATTTAATAATAAATCATTGTGTACAACGGAGTGAACAACTACTTAGATCTGGCAAGAAATTTCTTTAAGTTCGTTGATCGTGAAATATTCAATTATTTCCAAAATTTTGCATTAAAAAAATAGGAAGAACTGAAAACACTCTGTATATAGGTACAGGACACCGTAATGAAACTGTATTACGGTTTATTTTTACGATTCAAAAATGTGATCATATATAGTTTGTTCCATAAGAAGAAACATAACTTAGATATGCCCGTCTGTTTGGAGCAGCCCTGTATATTTACGAAGATTTTTAAATTATAGCCCTTATCATTACACATAATTTTGCTATACTGGAATATACAAACTCAATGCCATTTCGCCATGAAACTCCGTGGCACCGGTGGTGACTCACCCTGTATAGTACTATCACCAAGTTTAGTATCAGAATGGACCACTGAGACCGAATCTCTATACTGGGTGTTTCGGTTTTTACTCTGCATATTTGTTTTACTCCAAGTGTAAACGAAGTTTCATTTGGTCCTTTCGACCTTACCTAATTCGATCTTACAGAGTGGCCTAAATATGAGATGAAATTTTGGGGCGAAACTTAAAAGTCGTTTACAAAACCTAAAAAGTGTCATACGCAATTCCAGTCCAACGTAGGCAAGAGTTCATCTGATTTTGTACAACTTGGAATATTCAAACAGTTCATTCCTGCCTAATTGCTGGATTTAAGATTCATCACCTGTTACAATGCATTTCGTAGGTCGAAATGTCACGAATCTTTTGTTTTGTGTTTCAAACATGTCATATGGAATCTTCTGGAAAGTAATCATTGTATGCCTTTACTGGTAGAGGACATTTCGATATTCGATTGCTGTATGTACTTATATAAATGTTTTTGTTTGTTCAAAATGAGCAGATGTGACAGACTGTTGTATGGGTTGGTGTAGAGTCTAGCGATGTCACAAATGGTGCGTCTACTAGATTACTCTGGACTATAAATAAATCTAGAGCGCCAGATCAGTTTAACCTGAGACTGCTCGTACGAACTGTTCTTCGGCCCACGACTTGGAGTGGATTCTCTGAGGGCACGTACAGCTAAGTACGTCAGTAGTCTAGAAGTTGGTATTCTTGTGCACAGCAAACACGTTGATATTACTACGAATGTGGCGTGCTGTCGCTTTGGCTTAGCTGTTTGCTACCTGCTGCTGCTGGATGACTTGCTTCGAGTCAGCAAAAATAGGGACTAAATTAATTTAATTATTTCACGGCTATTTATAGCGCCTAAGTCGGCGACCAAAATTTTACTCTGTGTAATGGCTTACGCTAGCCATCACACATTATTATCATCCCGTACGGTTTCCACACAACGACGTGCGACCTGCCAGCCATATACCAAACATTACAGAAAAATATGCGGAAAAATAGAAGAAAGATTGGGGGGCTGGGTAAAGGGATGTGGGTGTTTGGAATGGGATGAGGATGTAAGAAATTTGGCAAAGTTGTTTGGGACCACACAGGAGAGGATTAGGGATAATGAAAAATATAGCGATGGGTATAATGAATATGTAATTAGAGATAAAGTCGGAGGATGTGAGCTTCTATGAGGTAAACGTATTTGTTGGGGATGTGTTTTGCTATTTTTCACTCTCCATAATGTTAGTGTATATTATTGAAAAATTCAGTTGTGCATATGCCAATAAAGGTTCGTTCCTTATTACTTTAAATTTGGAGTATAATATAGTCATTCTAACTTTATCAATTATAGAAACATAATTTCCATTAATAAACGGAAAAATATAATACGGTTTCTGAGTCAACCCTTGGTATTTCGAAATGCTTAAAGGACTTTATAGTTTATGCAAGGTGAGGTCAGGAATTTGCATTTAACGGTATTAACCTGTCCCGCGTCCTAGAGCGTATACTCCGACGACGATGCTGCGATGATGGTCGGTGCTGTGTGTATAACACATTAATTAAATTTTCGTGAGCGAAGAGAATATACAATATGTTCCTTGCATTCATGATTCAGAGTCGGACTAACTCTTCTTTGGAAATCTAAAGACATATTCGTGCCAATGACATTATATAACAACTGAAATTGGTATGGTACCAAGTAATATCCCCAAGTATATTACTATTCCCCAAAGTATATGACTAAGTACAAAATTTAATTTTTTGAAAGTTATTTCTTATCATAAAAGTGATAAAAACTTCTGTTTATTCTAGATATTCATAGTCAAATTCTTTCTAGCTTGTCACTCTGTTTCATTCTAACCAATTCTAATTCAACGTCATTCATACTTACTGTAAAGAAATAGAATGAAAACAATTAAGTTAAAATAGAAACAGATGTATGTCGGTATCGTGTGTTAGCCGCGCGGCACCGCGTCTTTGATGTGAATAAAACGCCCCGCCGATTCATGCTACAAGGATATAATTTTACATCTTTATTTACGTTACGTTTTAACAAATTAGTTAATAAAAATTTAATGTAACTATCAGCTAATTATAATTATGAACAAAATGTTTGTAAGATCCTCGAAAACTGAATGAAAACAACAACAAAATCATAATTTTTTGAAAAGTTAATTTTTTTTATAAATTTGATAATGCTGCATATTGTTTTGTTGTCTGTTCCTTTGATTCAAGTTATATGTTGCATACCTCTTTTCCTACTTCATTCTAGCTTGTCACTATTTAATTTTAAGCAAGCAGCCATGTTCTTAATTCGACGTCATTCATACTTGCACTGAAGAGAACGAGAACAATTAAGTTATAATAGAAACAGATATATGTCTGTACCGTGTGTTAGTCGCGCGGCATCGCGTCTTTGATGTAAATCACACGCACCGCCGATCATGCTATAACGATACAATTTTGCATCTTTAGTTACGTTACAGTTAATTAAATTTAAGGTAACTGTCCGCTATTTAGTTATAAACAAAATGTTTAAACACCCCTAAAAGCTGAAAAAACATTAACTAATCTTAGTTTTTGTCTGACAAGTTAATTTTTTACTTGATAGTGATAGAAACTTCTGTTCCTTCTAGACATTTATGGAACAAATTATTGCACTCTCCGTTCATTTGATTCAAACTATGTGCTGCATGCTGCTTTTCCTACTTCTTTCTAGCTTGTCATTCTATTTCATTCTAATCATGCGACCATGTTCTTAATTCAACGTTATTCATACTTGCAGTGAAGAAATAGAACGAGAAGAACTAAGCTAAAGTAGGAACAGATATATGTCGGTAACGTGTGTTAGCCGCGCGGCATCGCGTCTTTGATGTAAATAAAACGCACCGCCGATTCATTCTATAACGATATAATTTTGCATCTTCATTTACGTTCCATTTTAACAAATAATTATGGTTTAAAAATTTAAGGTAACTGTCAGTTACTTACAGTTACAAACAAAATGTTTGTAACAGACTCAAAAATTGAAAAGACATCAACAAAAGCTTTATTTTTGAAAAGTTAATTTTTTTCATAAAATTGATAAAAACTTCTGTTTATTCTAGATATTCATAGTGCAAACTGTTGTATTGTCTATTCCTTTGACTTGAAATATGTGTTGTATCCTACTTCTTTCTAACTTGTTACTCTGTTTCATTCTAAAAAAGCGGGCATGTTCTTAATTGAAGGTCATTCATACTAGCAGTAAAGAAATAAAACGAGAATAACTACGTTAAAATAGAAACAGATATATGACGGTCCCGTGTTTTAGCCGCGCGGCATCGCGTCTTTGATGTAAATAAAACACACCGCTGATTTATGCTATATGGATATAATTTTGCATCTTAATCTACGTTACATTTCCAACAAATCATTAATTAACAAATATTTAAGGTAACTGTAAACTACTTACATTTACAAACAAAACTGCTCTTAATTCAGTCATTCATACTTGCAATGAAGAAATAGAATGAGGACAACTAAGTCAAAATAGAAACAGATTTATATGTATTTGCCGTGTGTTAGCCGCGCGGCATCGCTTCTTTCATGTAAATAAAACGCACCTCTGATTTATGCTATATGGATATAATTTTATTTTGTAAATTTATAGAAAATGAAAGGAGAAACTACTAGAGGAAAACAGATGGTTCTGCCCTGTACAGTGACCTCTTTTGCTTAGTAAGGCCCGACGCAATCACTATTCCAATTACTATTTGATAGAATGTATTAAAATAT
Source organism: Adranes taylori (assembly GCA_009867245.2). Classification (NCBI taxonomy): domain Eukaryota; kingdom Metazoa; phylum Arthropoda; class Insecta; order Coleoptera; family Staphylinidae; genus Adranes; species Adranes taylori. The sequence goes on from WYDF02129617.1 coordinate 11,856, forward strand.
TGATGAATGCTTAGGGGTCGATTGTCTGACACTTTCTTGCTCATCGTTCGCATATCGTCGTGTTCATAAGAATGTAAATAAACATTTTGAGGTTATGTTTATTATTAATATTTTCTTTTAATGCAAGATGTCACTCGTGTTCTAAAGTAAGTAGATTTACGTTGGTAGTTCATATGTAACTAATTTTCAAAATAAAAGTAACTATATAGTACCAGGGTGATGCGAATATGATTATCTAAAAAATGTACAAGGGGCGTGCAAACAAAATTGTTCATAAAAAATTAATATGTCGTTATATGGCAGCTTGATAATTTTTAGTATTACGGAGGAAGAATCTGGATGTTCTCTGATCTATTTCCTTTATCTGAAGCTGAGAGATTTCAATTTTCTCTAACAGGGCTTGACTTTTTCTGTTATCGTAATGAAAATTTTGTTTATATAACAAAGTTGCAACACTACGAAAAGCCGATATAAATATTTAATATTCAGACTATATTAATCTTTGAACATATACCAACTCACAAATTTTAGCTCTCAACTAGTCTTATTATGTCGCTTTATAATTGATTAGTTTTTACAGAATTCTGCTTCAGGATCAAGTTTCCTTGTTGAGAATTCGTCGTGGGTGATTGTGTTATGTTTGTTTCTCTCTATATTCGAAGAAACCGTTCTTTAAATGTTGTAATTATTTACTCTATAAGACACGCTCCGCAAAGTACCAAACAGAAACATCTCACACGTTTACATTTTACACAGACACATGCGCCAGATAGTTATCTATAGCGGATGTTTACTTCCTGTTTACTAGATTCAAAGTATTGTTTTGTGATCTGTGCTGTTTCTTTTGTGACCTTGCGTGGTAGACATATTAGATTGCCGACGTTTTCGCCAAAATCACTTCTGGCATTGTCGAGGCTCAGAAAAAGTTTGAAATATAACAATTTTTTTTGTACGCCCTTTGTACATTTTTTAGATAATCATATTTGCATCACCCTGGTAATATCTAGTTATTTTTATTTATATATATATATATATATTTATTTATTTATTTATTTATTTAACATAATTTTATTTATTTTTGTATATAAATCTTAGAAAGTTTGATTCCGATTCTGTTTTTCGTCGTTGCATTCAAGTAAGTGGGCTTAGAGGCGGTAAATGTTTACACAACTCATCGTGCTAAGGACCGTTCTTTTGTAAGTAAATGGGTTTACAGCTTTTAAGACCCTCATGTTTAATACGTGAATTATTATTAGATGCTTTAGAGTACGTTTTCGGGGGGAGGATTATTTTACGACACACAGGAGACAATTTTCTTTTTTCCTGTTGAATATAAATTTAACGAAGTTGTAACTTTAAGCTAATTGTTTCCTATGTTTTACTTTAAAGTTTATTGCGTAATTGTTTTACACATTGCATTATTTATTTGCGAAAAAATAAAATTTATAGTAGATCTGGTTGCCAAGGTATTAATTTTATGTTATTAATTTTCTAATGCCTGTCCAGGTTTTTCTGTTACATTTCTGTTAGAAATCTCTTGAAACTTTAGGTAAGGACTTCCTGTTATAAATTTTCCGACAAGTTACTTAAGAGTGGCTGAAGGCTCTGAGGTGCGCGCGTTAAGCAAACATGTAGACCGGGAGATTCATAGTTAGGCGAATTCATGGGTATGTTAGTTTCAATACTAATAATTCTGACCGAACCATTGAACCGCTAAATTGAGAATTTCCTATATCTTTTGAGTGTCTAATATTTGCTAAATGTAGGCTAAAATTTAACCCAACTATGTTTATTAAAGTACAGATAATTTGTATAACGATCTGAAGTTAAATTTAAATAGATTCGACACCTCAAATTTTTCACCATCTAGTCCAAACCAGATTCTGCTTGAGACAGAGCAGAGCCCTGGCTCATGAAAGACGAATATGGCGGTAAACACTTTTACGAATTCATTGGTCCGCGACCAAAGATGTACTGCCAGATTTCCGAAGCATCTTTGGTGAAAGGCGTCAAGAAATCGGTTGTACAGAAATCAATCACAGCTGATGATTTTCGAGGTCCTTTATTGGACTCTTTTTTATCGGTCTTAATTAAATTTTCGCTCTATTAATCATGACATTTATATTCAAAATCTGAATAAATTGTCCCTGTCACCGTTTGATGATAAACGGTTGATGTTTACAAAGTTGTTAACTTGTCTATTATGTGATTGAATTGGAGTCTCATATTTTTCACGATGTCATCCGTTGCAGGAATCATCCGCTGCAGGTGCAGTTTACATTCTACAGGACCATACTGTCAAATTTGCACTAAATAATGTTATTATAACTATATTGCAATTTAATACAAAATTGAATTGAAAGTAGCGTAATAATTGTATTGAAACGTTGAAACAATTTTTATTGCTGAATTTTTAAAAAGTGGTAAGCCACTGGTCTATTGCACTAATACGAAAACGTGTGGTCGGCGTCTAGCCAATTATACGTCATTTGTTTTCTGATAAGATTTCTTTTATAATTCTATGCAAATCTTGGTGATAATTCCACCATGTATGGTAGACATAACACACAATTCCTCTCTCGGCGCACGTCACAAGCAGAAAAAGTCAAAGCGACGGGGCAAACATATCATTTTGTTCCCGATGCTGTCTCTTACATATTAAAACGTAGGTAACAGCGAACAAAGACGCCAACACGTCATGTACGGAAAACATATATACATATTAAACATATTAACGTGCGTGTAAGTCACACTACACACAACAAGCGGCAATAGATCTGGTCACAAAACACTTAATGCGTTCAAATTTATTAACTGGCTTTGAATCAGTGCTGGGTTTTCACGTAATTTACTTATTTAATTCACTTCTAGTAAAATGCTTTCTTATACATTCTATTCCAACCTAGATTTTATGTTCATCTTTTTCTGGAGCTAATTGTATCTTGTTATTGTTATTCCTCATTCTTATTGGAATATCTTTTGTTATATTAAATTTTATCTTTATATCACTGAGATTATGAATTTCAAATAATTGAACTTCTGCTCAGCGAGCCTCAGGAATGTTTCACAAGACATGAAGCTTACATTCATTCTGAATCACATGAGTATTGTATCTACTTTGGATAATCAAAGTTTAAATAAACATCACCATACACATAATAAAATTTGTTAATTCGTTTTCATAATTTTGGGACATTTCTCATTTTTGCGGTTCTAAAACAAATGTCTGCTAGGATCATGGCATTTACTAGTGATGTATCGTTCTTTAGAGAACGTTTGGAACGCGATGTACCGCGATCTCATTTGAAAAGAACTTGTTTCCAAATGCATCGAGTTAATGTATTAATTTTTTTAAAATTAAATCAAGGAGTTATTTTTTAGTTTAAAAATAATTTTTTTTTTAATGAAAAATCTATTTATTATTTTTCCTAATTATTTATGTTTTGTCAGTTTTTAATTTCTGTATTTTTTTTATAATCGTTTTGGGCAAATTATTAAATTTTTATGTGTAAAAAAATTTATTATGATCACATAAAAAAATGGCATACCAAATTGAAATTTTTTCTAAAAAAAAATGAATTGTAAATTTTGTTTCAAAAATAATAAAAATTTTTTTATACTTTAAAAATTAAAAAAAATTAATAAAAAATCTATTATATTATTTTTTGTCTATTTATATATTATTAATTATTAAAATCTATTATAATTAATAATTTTTTTGTCAGTTTTTAATTTCTGTATTTTTTATAATGGTTGTGGCCAATTAAATTTTTACATGTAAAAAAAAATTATTATAATCAGATAAAAAATTGCCATATTAATCCAAATTGAATTTTTCGGACAAAAATTCAAATTAGAGAAAATTTTTGAATTAAATCAAGGAAAGTTTGATTTTTTTCAAATTGTTTTTTAAAAATATTTAAAATAATTTTTTTTGTTTAAAAATTTAAAAATTTTTTAAAGAAAAATCTATTAAGTATATTATTTTTGTAATTATTTATTTTTTGTCAGTTTTTAATTTCTGTCATTTTTTTATAATGGTATTGGGCAAATTATTAAATATTTAGACGTAAAAAAGTTTATTATGATCAGATAAAAAAATTGTTATATTATACCAAATTGAAATTTTTCGGAGACCAATTCAAATTAGAGAAAAAATTTAAAATAAATCGAGGAAAGTTTGATTTCTTAAAATTATTTTTTTAAAATATTTAAAATTATTTTTTGTTTAAAAATTAAAAATTTTTTTATGAAAAGCCTATTATAGTATTTTTTGTAATTAAGTTTTTTTGTGTTTTCAGTTTATGAAATTTTTTATGATGGGTTTGTGCAAATTATTTGTTTTAGATAAAAAAATATGATCATATAAATATGTTTCTGTATAGTTTGCAGTTTTTATAAAATGCATAAATCCATAGTTCTCCGTAAAGTCAATTCCTTTATAAATTGAACGTTTTGGCACAAATTTGCAGTGCTCACTTTAACCAGATTATAACTGTATATCACACTTATAATTAATAAAAATTATTAAATATTTAATTTAAGTTCTTTTTTCCTTGTCTTACAATGCATAGATTTAATGAGTTTTAAACGGAACGAGAATGGTACTTTATCGCGGGATCTTTACGGAACGAAACGGTTCATCGCGTTCAAGGAACCAGAATCTTCATCACTAGCATTTATTTTTTGACATTTTTTATAACATTTAATATTTTTTGCGTTTATTAATTTGTATTTAATTTAAAATTAGCAACTGTACAGGTAAAACTAATTATATATGCAAATAAAATTCTGATATTCGTAGTTAAAATGGACTTAGGCATGCACGAACGAATAGCGTATTGTATATTATGCATACCAACATACGTCACTCATAAATGTATAATAAAAATAAGGGTAAATCGTATTTGTAAATTGTACATATATATCCGGTTTTAAAATTATTTTTGTCCACTTTTGATACTATTTTGAATGTTATTTCTATAATTTTTAGTACCTATAAATTACATTAGACAAGCACCAAACAATGACAATTGGAAGTAGAAATGGAAAAGTGGGAATTAACATTAAACTTCTTTGAGAAATCATCAATGAAAATACTTCAATCAAGAAAACGGTGGTACAGCTAGTAGAATTTTTTTTATCACAAACCTTCAAGGACACGTGAATTAAGTGAAGTTTGAAGACAGCTAGCAACAAAATAAATAACCAATATGACTGCAGTTGTAAACATATGTATGGGGAAATATCTACCAGCAAGATGACTCGACAAGATGAGGATAACAAAATTTAAAGTGCATTGAGCCCATAAAAATTGCCCCCTGGCGCGGCGCCTAGAGGTCACAAAAACAAAACAGTATGAAAACAAAAAAGGATCTCTCTCCGTATGCATGTACATTTTTTCCTTCTCGTTCAGTATTTAAATGAGCGAAACCTCGAAATACAGACGGCCTAAATGCACACAGGTGTAAGAAAATTATAAATTGCTTTTAATCCTCTGACACCAATGTCTTTCGTTCTTGAACAACACAACAAAAACCAGACCACTGAAATGCAAGCGCTATATTTTCTGCATCTCTCTTCTATCTCCCTCCGTACATGGCCTCGGTCCATTAAATTCACTAGGGTTATACATTGGATAACTTTTCTTCTTTTAAATTATATTTATTAATTATCAATTCTTGATTTATTTGTTTGACTAGTTTCTAGTGAGTCAATTAGCTAATGATTGTTTATTGATTCTTTTATTCCATTTATAGACTTTGTTGGAGGCTATATACAATACGCCGATAACAATACAGGTCCAGAGAAATGAATTAGACAAGTTGGCAACATCATTGAATTTCTTAAAGCATTGTTGATTTATAGTTGATTGTTTTCGATCATCATTGGGAAATTTTCCCCCAGAATGAGGGTATTCGTTAGTCGATTTTTCATGTTGGATGGTTAATATCGTAGCTGTATGATTGATTACGTAGTTGTAGGATTTTACGTGAAATCGTAGACTGCCGAGCCACAATCATAACTTTGATTCGTAACATTGAAAGTAAGTCAAATGGTCCGCCTTCAAGCTAGCTGCCGAAAGTACGTTGAGTGGACAGGTGCGGAAATTCTTGGTATAGAGATTACTGGTTTTATTTCGACGCTGGGAGATGCTTGCCTATTCCGGCCTAAATGTACGCACACGAACCCCATAAGCAATTTATGGTGCAAGAAAACCATAAATTGCTTTTAATTTCCTCTGACACTAATGTCTTTTATTTTCGAGCAAAATTGCAAAAACAAACAGGTTGAGAGGAGTGCAAACGCTGCGTGACTGGTGCCAGTTGTTGTGTCTCTCTCTCTCTTATATCTCTCTCCTGTATACATGGTTTCGACGTTTGCCCGCGAATGCACTGGAATTATACATTCGTTTCATTATTTTTAATTAAGTATCAATTCTTGATTTATTTGTTTAATGGTTTTCTAGTGTGTTAATTAGCTAATGATTGTTTATTGATTGTTTTAATCATTTATCGACTCTGTTGTAGGTTATGTACAATATGCCGATAACAAAAAAAATACAAAATCAACATTTAACATGTCCAGCATTGTGTTGCACTTTATTTTATTTTTAACATAAAAAGCTTAATGCAAATTCTTAGTTCCATTTTTTCACAAGTAAAAAATCGCTTTGATTTTTGGAAATATCTACCAATAAAACAACAAGTAAAATTTGACTACCCGCGAAATTAAAAAATCCTCCGTATTATTTTATCATACCTCGTATATAATTTGCTAAACTTTTAGAGAAAGGACGAACTAAAATTTTAAATTAATTAAATTTATGTTGGCAATATTTTGAAGTACTTAAATTTAGAACAGCGGATGGCCTTTTGTAAAACTCAGAGCATTACAGCCTAAACAAGAATCTCATATTTATTAATCAATTTCAGTCTTAAATATAAAACGAATTCTTATATAACTATAAACAAATACGACTAATGTGTGCGTCTATTTGAAGACACTGCATTTTTGTTTAGACCTGTAATCGATTAATTAATTGCTTTGTTTTGATTATCTTTCTTTTGACGTGCGCTAAAAGATGCACTTGTATAGTAATATAAAACTGCAAGCTCAAGCGCTACTGTAATATGTTGTTTTTATATATTAACATGAACTTGTAATCTAATTCATTGCAATGATAATAATTAGTTTGCGTCTATTAGATTTGTTTCAATTGTTTTATTTTAAAAAGAGGACACCTTTATTTATTGGGTCAAATTTAAATAATTTCTCTATGATATCTGTAATTATAAGACCCACTTAATGTGGTTCTCATCTTCCAGGTTAACAACTTTTTATATTATACTGCCAACGATCCATAAAATGCTTTAATGGAATTATCTGGGGGGTATGACTACCGTAGTGTTCATCCTCCAGATAACTCCACAGGTTTTAAAGCCAATATAAAATGAATGTTGCGTAGGAATAATTAGGAGTATAGAAGGTTGGGCTCCCATCCTCTAGATACTCCTGTTAGCATTAGCAATATAGTATATGAAATAGCAATACAAATAAAATATAATTTTGTAAATGATTATAAAAATGATAGTAAGCACTGTCTTGGAGTCTACAGATTTGAAGAATCTGTAGTGCTTTAAAAAAACGCATTAAATTAATAATTGAACGTGTACATTTACTTTTGACGTAACTATACATTGCATATGTAATTAAGGATCGCATGCCGCCACCTCGTATCCACCAAACACACAAAGGTGGTCAAAATGTGTTACGTAATAAAAAAACGCTTACGTATGTATAACATGAAACGTTTACATTCAACGTGTTGTATTTTATGTTTTCTTTTTTTTTTAGTAAATGCGTATAAGATTTTTGTAATATATACGTAATACGAGACAAACAAAAGAAAATTTTGTTTGTGAAGAATTTGTTTACAACCGGACTGCTAATGTACATTGTTTTTATTTGGGTCATGAATTATGTTCATACACTCGAAATTTTAATATTTCGTTATCAGAAATAACATACTGTGCTTTAAAAAAACGCATTTACATATTAACTTTTTATTAAATACAATACTTTTATTTAGTTAGCCTTTATATTGTCACGGTTAAAATGGTGGATGGATTAGTCAATTCATACGTTGATCAATTCAGATACTCAATAGTTAATAATAGATCCCCGCCTGTTTAAACTTGAGAGTAAACTTTAAATAAGCAAGTACGGCCATTGGTTTTGATTACGCAATAACACTATAAATGTAAACAGTAAAAGAAATGAAACCACCGTAAATTTTAAAATTCTATTTTCAAAGAAACGATTTATATGCAAAGCTAATTAAATTTACATAAAAATTATTATAAACACTACGCATTTACTTCCCATATTAAAACAATAAATAAATATTTATTGAGCATAATTCAAACCAAATTTAAACTAGTTAGTTCTATTCTTTTAATGAAACGGCATTAAGTAAAATAATTTCATACTGAAAGGTGTAGGTAGTTTCTCTAGTTAGGTAATGTAAGAATGAATCAACTTATATGTTTTATAATTGAATTTAACTAGACGCGCGACTAAGCGACAAAAAATAATACGCGACTACTTGATTTCTAGCGTGAGATGTTTATCAATTGACGAGAGACAATAAAATCTCTTCCCCAGGCCTTAGAAATATTCCCTATATAGTTGATTATGCAATAACACTATAAATGTAAACAGTAAAATAAATGAAACCACCGGTAAATTTTAAAATTCTATTTTCAAAGAAACGATTTATATGCAAAGCTAATTAAATTTACATAAAAATTATTATAAACACTACGCATTTACTTCCCATATTAAAACAATAAATAAATATTTATTGAGCATAATTCAAACCAAATTTAAACTAGTTAGTTCTATTCTTTTAATGAAACGGCATTAAGTAAAATAATTTCATACTGAAAGGTGTAGGTAGTTTCTCTAGTTAGGTAATGTAAGAATGAATCAACTTATATGTTTTATAATTGAATTTAACTAGACGCGCGACTAAGCGACAAAAAATAATACGCGACTACTTGATTTCTAGCGTGAGATGTTTATCAATTGACGAGAGACAATAAAATCTCTTCTCCAGGCCTTAGAAATATTCCCTATATTATTTTTTTTTGACAAAATATTACTCTGTTGCTTTATTTTGTCAAGATATTAGAAGTTTCCTTTGTAGTGGACAGTCTGCAGTCTTTCAGCCCAATCCATACGGAAACACCCTGTTCGATTCCACAGCTGCACTGAGTGGTAATAATAAATTGTATGCCAATTGCCAATTATATTTTAAATTTATTTTGAACTCAACAAATTATAATTGAAAGAATTTAGTTTGATTTTTGATCTTTTTTAACTCATGTAAACACTTAATTATAATTTTACTTCTAAATATTCTTCTTCTTCTTCTGGTGCCATCTCTTTACAGAAGGTTGACAATCATCATGGAATAGTCATTTCTATTTTGTGCGAATCGGATCAACGTTGCTACATCACGAATATTAAGCCATTGTCGAAGATTCCTCATCCAAAAAAACTTTTTCCACCAGAGTCCGCGTCTTCCCTCAATCTTGCCTTCGATGATAAGTTGTAGCAGGCTGTACTTATCGTTTTGGAGGATGTGTCCGACATAGGCGGCTTTTCTTCATTTCACGATTGTGAGAACTTCTTGCGTTTTTCCGTTGGAGCACTTCGACATTGGTTACGTGATAAGTCCACGGGATCTTAAGGGATCTGAAGTTAATTCTGACTTAGAATGGAGCGAGGTTCTTAAGTCACTCCGCAGAGTACAATTCCCAAATTGCATTTTCTGATGCCATCGTGCGTGAATTTTTCATATGGAATTCTGTGGCAAGAAGATGCTTGTGACGGGTCTGCTGGCCAGTGGAATTTTGCGTGACTAGGCGGTACGAGGGGCAGAGACCAATTCCAAAATTGCATTTTTTGATGCCATCTTGCGTGAATTTTTCATATGGAATTCTTTGGCAAGAAGATGCTTGTGACGGGTCTGCTGGCCAGTGGAATTTTGCGTGACTCGGCGGAACGATGGGCATGGTCTGAAGGAAAGTTCTGCTAAAAATCTTAGGAAGTTTTGAACTCTGCCCAATAGCAAAAATTTCTTCCTCATACTTAATTTTAAGGATCAATGCGAAACTTTTGCTTTACGCTACAAATATAGAGATATTTTCTGTTTATTCATAGGAGAGATAAGAAACAATCGATATTATGCAAAATTGAAAATGACAAAATCGATGTTATTTGTGTTGTTAAATTCGTCTTGAATATAAGTGACTTCTAATATCCTATTCAGAATGTTATTTTATATGACTGAAGGCGTAAAATGAAAATTCATTGTGCTTTAACCACTTTTTATGTTCCAACCACTTACGTATTTCTTATCAAGAGACAAATCGCATAAAAAATTCCATTTCCTTTCAACGCGAATAATCACCTCGGACGGAGAAATTCCAGATTCATGAAACACGTGTATACATTTATGACGTCATATAGACAGTGTCGTTCACATTTTATTTATCTTTTTTTTCTTACATGAATTCATCTTGCAAATCATTGCAAATATTTATAAACACTACTTTATTTTATCTTTCATATTGCTACGTTATTGTTTCTATACATAACTGGTTAGCTGGAAGAGTCTATCCTGAGAATGAAATTCTATCTACGGGTTCAATTCGACTCGCGGATAAATATAAAAACTGCTAATGAACATTTACTTAAATTATTTCCAAAACTTCATAGCGGTGAAATCCTTATATAGAGGATTATTTAATTAATTTACATCATTTGATAAAACTTATTTTATTAGTGTCAGTTAGTGAGCTTGAAGTACTGAAATAATTTTATTCTCAAAGAAATAAGTGAATTATTCTGTTGGAAATTTTCCAACCATTTTTGTCGATCTGAATAAGTTCGTGACTACTTAAGTCACTTTTTTGGCAGAAACTAGAGTCGTATTCTGAACATTTTAATAGTTTTCAATATGAATAAGTGAAAACTAGAGACACAGTTTTCAGTTCTGTCTCTTTAAAGCACTTTTTCTCAGAATAGACTCGCATTCTAAACATTTGAATGGTTTTTAGCCGCTATGAATAAGTTTGTGTGTATCTAAATAAGATTTATGTCTAAAACTAAAATCAGTGTAAACATTTGTGTGGCTTTTCAAACATTTGTGTAGAGATTTATATATGTTTTCTTCACTCTGATTGAGCTTTAAATTCATAGCAGTAAAACCAATATAT
>WYDF02129728.1:0-23142 GCA_009867245.2 Adranes taylori
AGTTTAACAAGATAATATTCCCTTATCGTTTGAAAATGAGAAACTCCCGATATACCGTTCGCGCTGTTTAACTTTAATACGATACGTTCTTTGAAATAGAAAAAAGTATTGCTTAAAAATACGTGAGTTCCATAAACTAGAAATATATAAATGTAACTTAATAAACAAATTTTTTTGAGTTAAATAAATATATAACATAAAATACATCTAAATCCATAATATGGTATTAAATATGTCGTCACTTTTCTAACTTTAATTTGAGTTCCTTATAATAACTTATATAAAGTAGATTAAAAAAAATAACGTAATGTTAATTAACAAATGTATCATATTACATTTTAATACACAGTAAACATATTCAATATAGTGTAGTAGACTGCATCGATTAATATCAAGAAGCCAGCACATACTGTAGAAGGCCATGCACACAGTCGAAGTATTCAGGACTGCGAGACGATGTTACATTATCAGACGGTCCATATCACACATAAGATAATTCAGTGAAAATACAAATCATTATTTAATTGTTCCAAATTAAAATATTAACTATATACCTGTTGAATTAATTTACAATTGTTTAATTTAATTTAATTAGACATGAACAATTATCATATCAGTAATATTTAAAATACAATTATTTATTAACTAATTTTATACAATTTTTGATGTAAGCTTTGAGTAAAAGTTAAATGGTGCGTTTAGATTTGAGCACACACGCATTGATCTACCACGCATACTCAAATGTAAACGGTCATGCGCGCACGCTCGCATTGTGCAGCACTAATGCGCGAATAGGTGCCATCGCTATCCGGTTGGTGTCGGTCTCGAGCTCATGCTGAAAGGAATTAATTGATGCGCGAATATTCAGTTTAAATGAGACTAAACTGGAAGCGTTCGCTCTTTGTGTGTCCCATGGAGTTTGCTGTCCGTGTTTGCGATAGAGTGGAATAACGTAGACTGTTATTGCTTCTACAAGAATTATGCGCATTGTATGGTATGTAAAGCATCCAGAATTGTTATTCAGAAACAAAAAATCTGACGCTTGGCATAAATTAAGGTAGTTGCCAACTTAAGTGAAAATCTCGATAGTGCAGAAGCACAAATAAAATAAAAAGCTTTACTATGGGTGTACACACTAGTTGGCAAAAAACACAAAGTCAGGACGATATTGCTTTTCTAGAACTGGTATAATTTTTGCTAATTTTGGCAGTTACCAAGCTGAGCAAGTATTTAAAATTTGGTTTGGTCATAACCTGACACTAAATAATTTACTTACATATTTTCTCTATTACAAAAATTGGTTTTCACTACCAGCGACGACGGCTACATTTTCAAATTTCTTTCTTGTATTATTAAATAGTACAGTATAAAAACGAGCAGTAATTTCATAATCGATAGTTCCCAAAAGCTGCATATATCCCATGCAAACAACTGGATCGATTCATGCATCAACTAATTAATTTCATGTTAAACGCTTCTCGATATCGGGAACACATACTGTGCGCTAATGCTCTTGCACTGAGCTCAAATCTATACTCACCTTAAATGACGAATGCTTAACTATGGAGAAATAGCTTTCTTAGTGAATAGGCGATACGCGAATAGTATAAAATATTAAAGCCCAAGGGGAATTTGGTTATAGACTAAACTAAAGATATTATCTCCTAATTATAGAGGTACGTGCCTAAATAGAGACACATTGAGTGAAGATAATATAAATATTATGCATAGATGTTAAAGAAGAGCTATTTGTTCTACCTTTAGATATTGATGACTAAAAACCCTATCTATACATATTGAAACTTTCACAGAAAGGCTTATCTTAACAGAAAATAAAACCATCAAATACAACAAACCGTTTTTTTACACAAACCGCTCAGGCAACACGACAGCAATCGAACATGATATAACAATATAATGGTGCACAAGAATGAATAACTTTCGACTGAAGCGGTGAATATTAGATACTTACTTTATAGACGGAATGCATAATTCAAAGATCATGGAGGCTAGCAAAGTGCAATAATATAGACAGTCGAACAAACTGCGATCTTGAAATGGAACTGAGTGGGTCAGGTTGTCAAAGAATTTTTTAAAACAGGGGCCGCTTCAATAAACATTTCCAAAAAGCGGATATCCATGCACATAATTTGACAATAGCACTAGATTGACAAATACGGAGGAAATTACGTGGGACAATGGTCCTAAATGGGCTGAATAATGATGATGTTTTTTTATACCAAAAACTAGTCGTTTAATGCTTAAACAGCTCAACATCCATTGCGCGTAATAGTTACACTCCATTAGCATATAAGATAACATTCAATTAGCATACAAATGCACAACTATCATTGTGTGATAATATGTGCGTAGTACGTTTTTCCGTTTAATATTTTAGTGTCATATCACATTCATACAGTTTGTGGCAGGATTTTAATTTGTACCCGCCACTGAAAATAACATTTATTTTTCTGTTATATTTTACGAACACCTTAATTCAACACCTTCAATAGTCTCTTCTACAGCTACTCTTCTGCTAATCCTTTGGGATTTTTCCTTAGCTGGTTTATTTCAGCGTGCCACCAATATCTAGGCACAAACTTAAACAAAGGCGTCCTAACGCCTTCGTGTCAGGCAAGTAACATCCACAGCTTCTACAAGTATTTTAGCAAGTATTTCAAGTTCACTTGTAGAATTCTTTTGCTTATCCTCGCTTGCGAATACTTGTTTGACGATGCCAATTGACAAGCATCCAAACTTCTTATAGAGCGAAAACCAAGTTTATACGAAGAAGGCATGAACGAGAGTGTTTATGCGGGTTCTATAGTGATCATATTCGTCGAAAAACACCAGATGTCTGTAACAGGCCTAATTTGAGTTATTGGCTAAACAGAAGCGGGCGATTTATGGCCCATTCAAATGCGTTTGTCAATTTTGCTTGCTTTCTAACGCTAGAGAGCTTTCGTCACTTTGAGAGGCCACCAATAAACCGTTGTGTACGAGTGGTTTTATTACTAGGTTAATTATTTTGTCCAAATATATTTTTAAATATATTATCTTACAGTCTTTGACAATAATGTATAAAGAAATTATACACATGTTGCATTTATATATGTTTTGTTTAGTATATTTGTATTTAAAAAGTAATAATAAACGTACAAAGTTTTAAAATAATATTACAGATTAAATTTAATTAGTCATTACTATTTTATTGTTTGAAACAATTGCAAAGTTAATTCAACAGTACGTAATGCTTTCAAAAATAACAAAAACCACATAGAGTGCATTTTCTGTTCACATTGCGTGACATTGTTTTAATTAATAAGCACATTATTAGTAACAGTTAAACAAAATCACCGTAAATAGTAATTATTATACAATTACAACGTACAAATAGGAAACACGTTCAATTCTTATGCTACAAATATCTTTTGAGTGAATTTTATAGTTTGGAGGAAGCAATATCAGGAAATTCTACAAGTTTTGAATAAATTGCTTCAAACCAGGTAAATAACATGAAGACCATGCACATTGTTGTTAAGACTTAGGAAGTATCGTTAGAGGTTACAAAATAAGCATATGGCTATACGTAAATATTGTATGTATACGCATTTGGATTTTTATATATGTATATATTGTATTTACTGCAATTGGCTATTTACAGATACTGTATGTGTATGCAAAGGGCAATGAGCTAGTGTTATTAGTATTAATGTTTAGAAAGTTGCAAATGCAAAGCTTCCTTAACAATTGTCGGACTGGGGATAATTTGTAAACCAGTGGAATTGTCAGCAACAAGGAGTTTCCTAAAAGACCCAAGGTGATAACATTCATACGTGAGAAAGAGTCGATCTCGGCCATCCAGGAGTCCATTGAGTACCAGAATCCTGCATTCAATGTAATGGATTGGCTGGTCATGGGTAGGAAGAAGTCTGAGAATGGTGAAACAATCATCTACTGTGTCAAAAATTACTGTTTAGGTCCTAGGAGCTCAAACAAAACAAGTGGCGAAAGAACGGATTGAATATTCCTAGAGACAAAATTAGCTCAGGTGTAGCTACTTGAACGATGGAAATTTGTCAGTGTGTACAAACTTTTATTAAGCAGATTTACACATCCGTAGAGAAACAATTTCTTCAAATTGGCAAGGCTTTAACAAAATTGGACTCTGTTATTACAAAGGCATACTATTTTTGGGGGACATAACAACAAGTACAGCTGCAAGATCCTTTTGGACATTGAAACAATATTAATACACATCCCACTTTTTCAATAATACAAAAATAAATACGAAAATAATAAAAATAAATAATAAGTTAGCGACAAATAAACAAACAAATTTTGAAGGAAAGCTGACTGACTTTCTTATTTCGATAAATTACTGAAAGCATATTTTAAACTTTTATTAAGACCTATATAAAGTTATTTTATAAACCTTTGGAACTCTGGAATCCAAAAAGAAAAGTGAAAGCACAGGCATTGAAGACAATCTTTATACTGGAACATTAAAATTTTATGGTAAACCAAAACTTTCTGCGAGTTAGGTCTAAATTCTTTAATTTTTTTCTACAACTGGCCCACGTTTCGAAGCATATTTTTACCATCATCATCAGAGCTCTAGAAATTATATTGATAAATCTTTTTTTATGTTTTAATCGATTGTTACAATATTTGATTCTATTGCTATCTGTTTTAGTCTATTTTTATGTATGGGTATTTATCTGTGTATGATGTTATTATTATGAACATTATACTGGATATATCGTTATATGAAAAGTATATGAATAATTATTTAAGAAGCTTACTGTAAATATTTTAATGTTTGTTCATTTGGTGTTTTGTTTGCTTTGGTTGATGCTGATTATATGGTATCGTGGGTTTTGCTCGTCGTGTGAAGGTGTAGTTGTAATGCTCTCTTTGCTTTCCATTTATGTTGTTGTGTGTAAGTTGCTTTCTATTTGCACGTTGCGTGATGGTGAGTTTGGTTTGGTGTTTGTTTGTGATTGTCTAGTATATTGTTGTATATATTTAAGTTGGTTTTGCATGTTTTTATGTGTAATATTTTTAGCCAATGCTTTTTTTTGTCTGTGAAGTATAGTAGTATTGTTAAAGTCGAATTTGTGTTTTGTTTGATGGCTCTGTTAGGCTAGGGATGTGTTGTTATTTTGTATTTCCATGTTTTTGTATTTGTTTTGGCCTTTGTTGTGTAGGTCTTGTTTACAGTCTCCGCTTCGTGTCCTATGTGTTATCCTGTACAGTTTTTGCATGGCATTTTGTATATTACAATTGATTCTGGGGGCGTGTCAAGTTTTGTTTTTAGTTTGGAGAAGAATTAGGCTTCTATTGTGTTCTGGTATTTGTACGTTACGTGATATTTGTGGTTTTTTAATATTATCTTTATTGATTCTGAAAGATCGTCTATGTATGAAAAGTAGTATGTTTGCTTTGGTTTTGTTTCTTTGTTCTCTTCCGTTATTCAGTTGATGTTTAGAATTCTGGTGATGATGTTGTCTGGATAGACAGTGTTTTTAATATCTTTGTGATTTATGTTTTATTTCGTTGGTTTTGTCGGTATGGTATGTTATGGTATATTTTATTGGTATGTTTTGTCAGATAGTTAATTGCTCTATGTTTTTATGCGATCATTACAATAAGTGTGTTTTATGTTTGTGTTTCGACTCGTAGTGAATTGATCTGCAGGAGGTGCATTTAGTTTGACACCATTTTGTTGTTCCTATATTATTGACTTTTATAATTGTCGTGTCGAGAAAATTTATCCTGTTGTTTGTATCTTTTTCTGGATTGTAGATGCTTGTTGCACGCACCCAAACACCCGCAATAACATATAATCACTATCAGCGAAACAAAACAACAAGTGAACAAAGATATTAAAGTATCTATGTGTAAGTTTTTCAAATTATTATTTTCTTATATTTCATATGTACTAATTTCATTTCATATATGCTTATATCATATAACGATGTAATCATTATCATTTACACAGCCAGCATAATCTTCATAATAATAGCATCACACATAGATATATTCTTCTTCTTCGTCCATCCGTGACTGACGTGTGGTGAATACGTTGGATGTTGACGTTGAATAGGGCAATCTTCTAATCTTTTTATTGTTCATTTAACAGTTGATTTTCAGATCCGCCCAGTGTCTTTTTCCCTTCCAGTTTTCCCTAAAGAACAAGCTTTTCCATGCTGTCCTGTTGAGAAATGTGTCCGAAAAATTTCAAAATTCGTCCATATTTCACCAATAACAATCTTTGTACGGGTTTGACCTAATTTAAGATGGAGACATTTGTTCTTCGGGAAAACTAGGGCGTTTACAAAGTTTGCCTTCATTTCAATTCGCCGTCTTATTTCCAATTCGCAAGAGCCGGACTTATGGAGCATGGAGCACAAATACACAAATATTTCGATGATTTCATAGCTCCGTTTTTATGTCGGTTATCTTCGATTCTCGTTATCTGTATCTAGTATTATGACATTTATCGTGTTGGCATTTATTTTGAGTCCATAGTTTCGTCTTACGTCTTCCAGTCGTTGAACAAAATTTAAAAGTTCTTCGCTACTTTCTTCGATTACTAAAGTATCATCCGCAAATCGAAGGTTTGAAAAGCGCTTTCCATCAATCTTCACTCCTCCGTTCCAGTTCCCTAAAGTGCGCTTTGCTACAGATGTTGTAGAGTAGAGGTGGAAGCGCCTGCGAATTCTCATATATGTTTCTTATGAGAATGATAAGATGACATGGTACTCCAAATTCTGCTGAAAATGACATGGTACTTCATACCGTCGTCCAGCGATCCGTATCAAACGCTTTCGCGTAATCTACAAGCCACAGATCCATTGGTTGCGAGTATTATCGGGCCTTTTCTATAAGCTTCCTCGTATTTAAACAAATTTCTCGAGTACCCCGTCCTTTCACAAATCCTGCTTGCTCTGGCGCTATTTGAAGTAGCAGAAAGGCTTGTACTATCGCTTGAAGAATGTACAATATAGTCTTACTGGAGTTAACCAGTAAGATTACTAAAGTTAACGAGTCTTCTGGTTATAAGACTGTTTTTCAAATCTTGTGACATAATGAGTGCAAGATGTTCTGCTCCTTTCCGTCAAGAGCTTGCAGATCTCTTCTGATATTCTACTGCAGTCGCTTCCTACTGCTTTACCTTCTCTTAATTTGTCAATTGCGAATTTTACCTCATATAACTGTATATCCGGTTTC
This sequence comes from Adranes taylori, assembly GCA_009867245.2. Taxonomy (NCBI): domain Eukaryota; kingdom Metazoa; phylum Arthropoda; class Insecta; order Coleoptera; family Staphylinidae; genus Adranes; species Adranes taylori. The sequence goes on from WYDF02129728.1 coordinate 7,237, forward strand.
GCCCAATAATTCGCCAAGTCTCCACAAATAACATTCTGGTCATCATAGAGCTTGCCACAGTAATATTTCCGCACCGATGCAATTTGGTCTAGTTATGTATTCACACAATAATGTTGATCTTTAATTGCCTAATGTCTGGGTTTGAACTCCGAGTGATAGAACTATCTCTTTGAACAGGTCTTTGCAGTTATTGGTATCAGAGAAATTATGAATTTCTAGACAAACATTTATCAGATATTTATTTGTTTGATTGAATATTTGATATCTCGTGGTTAAACCTACATTATTTAATAGAGTAAATTATGAAATTAATATATCTTATTACTTCGGCTTCAAAAAAATGTTTACCCCGTCCGGGACTCGAACCCGGACTTCTCGATTACCGGTCGATTATCTTTCAATTGAGCAATTGGGCATTTATTCTAAGCCACAAATAATTTTTAAAATGTATTTGTTTTCCGTATCTATTAAGATATATCAGGACTTCTTTTGGCTACCTGTTTTCTACCGTCGATCGATTCATTCGTCATCGGGTAGATGGAGCCTCCTGGATGTTTTTATTAATTTATTTTCCGTTTTGCAGGCGGTCGCATGTTTAATTGAATATTTGATGTTTCATGATTAAACCTCCACCATTTAATCGAGTAAATTACGAAAAAGTGTTTTTTGTTAGAAGTTCTTCGAGCTGAGGTTCGATTTCGCAAACGCGTTATTATTAAAAACTGTAACCTGGTCATCTCTGGGTCTAGACTGACTTTTTGTTTGCTTTTGCCTAAAAATTTTAAGTCTGCCTATAAACTCACACATCTGCAGTTGATGATGGCTTCTACAATCTGCAGACAGCAATGTTTTGGGCGTTTTTATCGAGGATTTCCATTTCTCCTTAATAAAGATATAATCTATTTCAGGTGTACAATCTACGTTTGTGATTTTCATACATCACAAACGTAAATTTTATCACCCATTAGCATCAAGATTTCTTTGCTCGGTATTTTATTTATTGCCACTTTGACAGTTCGATCAAATTCCTCGACCTCTTCGTCATTAGCATCATGAGTGGGGACATATAGTGTCAAGATGTTTAGGGCAGAGGGCTTCGTATTAAGCTTCGAAGACATTGCTTGTTCGTTAATTGTTTCATAGCCCATCATAAGGTTGTTGATCCCATTATACCGACACCATGGCTCCTAGTCTCTTCTCCACCGGAATACTACATTGTGTATTCCGAGAATTTGAAATGGCCACTGTTTTGCCAATGTGTTTCTGTAATACTCGCCATATAAATCTTGCCGCGTGTTAGTCCTTCCTGGATAATTAAAAATTTTCATTGCTGATTGATTCCGTGTACCTTGCTACGTGCACCATGCATCTTGCTATGTGCACTATCCACGAAGCAAGGCGGATAAAATTATATTTAAAGGGATAGCAATAGAATTCAAATTATAACAGTATTAAGACAGTAAGACAGTAATACTTATAATTTTACTGTTATAACAGTACTTATAACAGTAAAATTATAAGTATTAAGAATAAAACTATTTATTGATAAACTTTGTAGAGTCCTGATGGTATCTTGGAAATTTCATTTACCATTTAAATAAAAAGAGGTTCAAAATGGAAACATCACATTACAATTTTATACTTCATTATTAGAAAGCTGTTGGTGTCTATTTTGGAAATATTTTAATGTATCATATTATTAAATTTTAAAAGTCAAATAATTTAATAATCTGGTTAGGTTTTCTAACCTTTCAAGATACATACTTTCAATAGATGATACACAAGCTATCAATATAAATACTGATGATTCAAATATAAATATCCTAAATAATGCAAAAAGGTGTTGACAAATGTTTTTAAATACCTTCATTGGCAAATGTGAATGATTGCTCGAAACAAATACTACGGAATTAGTTAAAAATCAATACAGTACAGGGCATAACTAGAAGTATTACAGATATTTTATCCAATTACGGAACACATTGTTTTAACACGTATATTGAACAATCAAATATATTTGAAATGCAAGAAATGGAATATCTGTTTTAACCGAACATAGGTGTAGTAAGTTTAGCTGCACTGAAGAAATACAAATCATAATCAACAATCAACTTTTATGGCCCGAGCTGCCTTCTGCCTAAGAATATCTGTCTAGAAGGCATCCCCAGTTTCCCCGTTTTGAGCAATCGTATTGCCGATATCATCCGGAGCAAAGTCAGTACCTAGACAAAGTTCCAGGGTCTGTTTTTCGGAGCTTCCAAGACACACAGCTAAAGATGGTGCGTTCCACATTGTCTTTGTATCCCCAGCTACAGTACTCACAACAATCGGATACTCTTCGGCGAGATATCCTCCAAAACGACCATACCCCGTTAGCACTTGCGTGAGATAGTAGCTAAGGTTACCGCGTTTGTAGCTAAGGTACAAAATTTAAAACAAAATATAACGAGGGTTTCGGGAATGGTCTAAATAGACTACTTTTTACAACTGAACTTTAATAAATCAATTTCTTCGAAAACTGCTTATAGACGTGTTTAAGATGTTCAAATTGCTTAAAAAAATCTAAGTAAGGGTAGATGCGCGCATTTCTGGCGTTTGTTGTATCAGTGATAAATTGTATCACTACACCGGATTGCGAGGTCAGCCTTTAACAACTGCGTTACCACCTAAACGGTTTAAACAATTTGAAATTTTTCTATACAGTGTGCATATGTAGCATTGAACGCCTACGTTATTATACGATATTTGATATTTAAATGCAGTTGAAGAAGCTACTAACTGTGAGACAATTTATGATGGTGGACACAAATCCAAACAATTTATGTTTTAGGACTTATGACCTTAATTAATTCACCCTTTTCCATCCATTTATTAAATCATCTCTTGTATTAGTCATTTGCACTATTCCATTCGTTGAAATAAATGTAGATGTTTGTATTGGTTTTACGCAGCATATATGCTGTGTTAAACCAATACTCAATTTTCTCTCATTTTGATGTATTAATTGTGTTAATTTCTTCGAAACTGCTTATAGCATGTTTAAGATATTCAAATTGCTTAAAACATCTAGGTAAGGAAATTTTCAAATTGTTTAAACAGTCTAAGTGGTAACGCAGTTGTTAAACGCTAGCCTCGCAAGTGATACAATTTGCGAAGTAGAGGGTATTGACGACCCTTACGTAGATTTTTTAAGTAATTTGAATATCATAAATACGTCTATAAGCAGTTTTCGAAGAAATTAATACAACAATTTTTAACAAATCGTATATGCTGCGTAAAAGCAATACTAACATCTACATTTATTTAAATAAATCAGTTATTATGTAGAATTGTGTAGTTATTACAATATATACACTATGTATAAATGGCCAATTAGTCATAGATACAATATATGTAAATCGTCCATTGCGTACGTGTAAATAGCCACATTTAATAACACGTATATTTTAAGTATTGATCTAGAAATTTTGATATCTTATAGCCATAAACTGTAAACTAATATGAAATTAAATTTAGATATGGTATACCAACTTCGAACATTTATTCAAAACAAACAAATGTTAGTATTAATAGGAGAATTAAAAGGCGTTTTCCACTTGAACGCAAGAACTGTTCTGGTACAGTACTTAGGCGTCCCACTCATTTTTGTTTCAAGCTCTAAAACATGAATTTATCTGTTCTGCTGCATCTAAGGTAGTTTGGTAGTTGCACGCTCTTGCATGTGCATGTTCTTTCATGCACAAGATCACAAGTCATGCGCAAGAGCCTTATGGTTTTATGGTTACTATTGGACAAATTTTAACAATGATTTATTTTTCCTATTATTTTATTGATTATTATATTCCAGCATGCGCATACGATTATGTGTGCCGCATAAACGGCGCACACAAACAGTCATTTCACTTTATGGTAGATTGGAACAGAAGAATAGAACCAGAACAGGACACTTTTTTTATCACGTTGACCTAATAATTGCAATATTAGGTTGGTTTTTTTTAGCAATGTTATCGGTTATCGAGTTTTAATCAAACTTTGGTTTTAATAATGTCTTCAGGATATAATTCAAATACTCATTTAGCAAACCTTTTATTAAACGTGCTACTAATGGTCTCATTTTCATTACAAATGATGAGCTCCTGCTTTTACATAATATTGGAAGGGTTTCAAAATGATCACATACCTATTTCACCCGAATTATTTTATTAAATTCTTGAGTATAATTTAAAATATTAAATAGAATGGCGGTTTGAATTTAATTAATCCACTCCTGTAAATTCGCCACTCAGTGTTTTAAAAGAGACATTTAAATAAATGTTTGAATACAGGTATCTAATACTTACTATTTTAATCCTTTCAAACTGAAATTACTACAGATGGCAAAACATTAAATGCAAATGCATGCTAAGTACGCTTTTATTGCAAGGTTATAGCTATGCGTTTCTGTGTTAATCGATTATTACTTTAAACAACTATAGTGGTAATTGAATCTAATATATGAGTTTAAGGTGACAATAGATAAAACATATGTTTTATGCAAGAGATAATAGAATGTATGACTTCTAGTATATGAAAGATGGGGTGATCGTACCGTCCAGGAATGTTTAAGTTGCTTTTAGCACGTCTTATAGCAAATAATTCTAAATGCTGTAAATTTTTTGAAAAAAACTGAATTAATTTCGCCTCATGCAGTACGTACCAATTTTTAACTTTTCAATCTTAGTATGGACGAAAAAAATAAAGTTATGTCAATTTCTAACTATTTTTTAATCTCCAATTTGACTCCAATTTTTAGATCACATAATAGTTTTGGAGTAATTACTGAATTATTTAGAAAAAGCTGGCCTATCCATCTATTGTTTGTTTACCCTAAATTTGATGTCATGCAGACAATAAAAAGTATATAAAAATTTCTGTAAAAAATTTATATTGAATATTGTTTTCATAACGTGATCCATAATAAATTAATTAAAGATAAATTTACGTACCGGAGTAACTAATTTGTTATTTTACGCGACTAGTTTCGAGGGGAGAATCATTACCAGACAATTGGATGGTAACTAATTTGTTTTAACATTTGGTTGTAGATGTGTTCTGATTTGTTCGTTGACGCTTTCTCTTGTCACTTTGTTGCTGTGTGCTATATCCACCTTTGCAACGTTTTGTTTTTTTTTTATTTATTTTCTGGTTATGATGTAGTTTTCGTTTTTTATTTTGCGTGTAATTTCTGGTGTACTAGTCTATTAAACTTAGATTGTAATTGTTTGTTTAGTATATCTTGATATATTTTGTGTTTGTAAATTTCGATATTTCCTTTTCTTTCTAATTTTTTTTATTTCCATAATAGTCATTGTTTCTCCTATTATTTTATTTTGATTATCAGTGTCAACTAGATGGTTTGCAAAGAATAAGTAATAGATGTCTGGTCTTCTAAATGCGTATTGTCGTTTTCTGTAACGTGTTTTGAAACTCCTGTTTGTTTTTCCTACCTTTTGCCACGTGAATATCATGTCCGTTTTGTTTACATTTATCAGTGTTTTTCACTTTGAGTTCGCATGTAGATCTAAAAACAACTTTGTAAACCACAAAATGAACAACGCTAATAAAAATAAACAAAGCGGCTTATATAAATTGGCATGCAGTTCTTGTGTCAAAATATAGAAAGGAAAAGCGAATAGGAATTTCAAAACACGTTACAGAGAAAATACAAACGCACTTAAAGACTAGCCATTTATCTATTACTCCATCTATTACTCACAGATGGAGTAATAGAAGACTTCTCCATCTATTACTCACACTTTGTAAACCATCAAATCAACAATGATCATCCAAATTAAACAATAGAAGAAACAATGACGATTATACGAAACAAAACAAAAATAGAAAAATAAAATAAACCATCGAAATTTACTAACACAAAATCCGGTATCCTATGTTCCGGCTCGACTTTCGAAAAAAGTAAAATATTTTAAGAAAGCAATATGTATAAATGAAGCAAACAATTTAAATCGGAAACAAACTATCCTTTGTTTGCGGTTGGAAGGCGCGAGGGAAAACATTGTCCCGGACAAAACGTATCAGCATGCGTGGAGGAGAGGCCAGCTGTCAAATATGCACAGAAAAGACGGTCGTCTTAGACCGATTTCGGGTGACATCGTCTATGTTCGGGAGCCATCTGTTCTCTGGACGTCAGTGTGGCTTTGTTTTCGTTTCTCGTTTAGTTTCCGCCATTTTGATTAGTCTTACCCGCAGGTTGCTGTATCAACGTCGAATGTTATTCTGTTTTGCGTGTTTGTTAGAGCTTGATTCTGTGTTGAGTGATTTTGTTCAGCGACATGGGTCTTACAATTAATGTTCGTGTCTTCAAAAAGAAAACATCTGACTCTCACTTTGGCTCGAAAGCTGGAAATCGTGATAATGGCATACGTAGACACATCATTATGAAAGATTATTACATAGAGTCGTCAACAATTTACGACATTAAAAAAAACCCAAGTTGAAACGGTTTTTGAACGAAGCGGAAACTTTGAAAATTTGTATTGAAAGGCGAACTTTGAAAACACCCAAGTTAGACCAACTGGATTCGATTTTGTACAACTGGTTTATAGCGAAAAGATCAGAGGGTAAACCGGTATAACTGGTCGTATGGTTGTTGAAAAAGCTCAGCAGTTGCAACGAGATTTGAACATTGATGTCGATGGAAAATTTTCTGATGGCTAGCTTAGGAGCTTAAAGACTCATTAAATTACATATTTCAGAAAATTACAGAAATTACAGGTATCAGAAAATTCAATATTTCTGGTGAGCTGAAATCTGCCGATGTTGTAGGTGGTGAAAAGTTCAAAATTAAATTAAAACTTATTAAGACTTAAAATGAACTAACAGCTTGTCAAATTTATAATGTAGATGAGATCGGCCTTTTGTGCCGTTGCCTATCAAATTCGTGCTGGTGCGGATGACAAAAGTGTTAAAGATCTTAAATCAAATAAAGATCGGTTAACAGTTCTGGTGTACTCAAATGCATCCGGTGATCACAAACTAAAACCTTTTGTGATAGGACAGTCCAAGCAGCCTAGGACCTGAAAACCTTGCTTGTGATTTATGGAGCACAATCGAGTGCATGGATGAAACAAGAGTTGTTTAAATACTGGTTCTTGAAAGACTTTGCGCCATCTGTCAGAAAAAACTTGAAATATTGAAATTGCCAGAAGACAGTAAGCTTATTTTATTTTCAGACAACTGCAAAGCTTATTTTGATATGGAAGAGTTAGTGTCTGGTAACATTTAAGTAGTTTATATTCCTCTCAATGTTACATCCATGCTTCAACCCATGGATCAAGGGGTGATCTAGAACTTAAAGTCACACTACATTGTACAGAATTTACTGACATCAGATTGAAATGTAACAGACTCTGCCTATGCTACTGCTTTTGCTTGGCGTGAGGTAAAACTGGAAATGGACGCAAATGGCGAAGATACTGAAAGCGGTATAGCTTAAGCTGAATTTGAAGTTGTTTAAAGTGATTTGGTTTTAGAGAATCGGGAAGAAACAAAAGAATGGGTTGAAGCAGATTTTGATGAGCCGACAGAAGAAATTCTGATAGATGAGGCCATTATGCAGAATGTTATCAATACAACAGCCCCCAAAGATGTGGATTCAGATGCAGATGATCTAGATGAGTCAAACAATATTACTTGGAATGATGCCTTGAATACATTTATCAGGTTTTTTTAATGCAGCAGTTCGTTTAATGTTCCTGAAATTATGAAACTCCACATCATACGACATGACTTCATAAAAAAAGCGAAGAGTGGATATTAAAAAACAATTCGATATTCAAGATTTGTTTAAGGTGGCTTCTACTAAGTAGAACAATCCCATGGGTTTAGAATCGATAATTTTTTATTTTAGTTAAGCTGTTTAAATCATAAAAACATGTTTCACTATCATTCTTTTGTCTAAATCACGTTTTTCCCGATGTTCATCCTGTAATCCGGAATATGTCGTAATCTGGCATAGCTCATGTCCAGAACATGCCGGATTAGATGAATTCTACTGTATACTAAATAAACAAACGTATTGGAAATTTGGTAGTCTGACAACATTTATAATTTTATACAAAAAACAGACCAACTAGAAAATACATCACAACCAAAAAATAAAATAAACAAAACATTGCAACGGTGTAAATAGCACAGAGCAACAAAGTGAGAAGAGAAACGTACAAGGAATGCAGAAGTACAGATCAATAAACAAACGTGCAAGCAAATCAGCGTCTGACGATGAGGCTCTCGCCTCGAAACTACTCGCGGAAAATAACGTGAGTTCGGTACGTAAGTTTATTTTGAATTAAAAAATATATTATAAATTTCAGTATTTTACGTTTAATACGTATAGAAAATTTTTAAAACAAGTTTGATTGGTTTTTAAATCAAAATTAGTTGCATGTATGACCTCAGTGCATTGGCTCGTTTAGGTGTATTGTATATGTTATACTTTATCAAGTCAAATATAATTACAAAATAGTTTACAGTTTATGGCATCATGAAGTACCTATATTTCTAAATATATTTTGAGTTTTAATACAAAAAATTATTATTATATATTTAAATTTTGTATTACTATTGGACCAAATATTTAGTAGGAAAGATAATCAAAGAATCTGAAAATTATTGACGCATAAATATAAAAGCAGAATCGTTTGCTTCCATACGGATAGTTTTACGAGTATAGTTAACATATTCATTCAATATTTTAGTAGGTAAAAAGAATACTTTACATAATTATAATTTATTATTAAATTTCAATAAGATATGTATAATTTATAGAAATGACTTATTTATTTTTGAAAATGAATTTGTAAAAAAATTTATTGATATGAAATAAAACTTTATTTAATAATATTGTACTATTATATTGAATGAAACAAGTTACAAAATAATATTTTAAAAATGAGAGGAAAATATGTACCATGAGTACTTCGGAGACGGAACTTATACTCAAGACGTACATCGTGACTCCTACTTCCACTGGCGGGCCTGAAAATCCCATCAAATAGAGATTCCGAAATGTAAAAGTCGAAAAAGAAACAAACATTGTTTTAAATTGAATGTGAAAACCAAATCAATAAATCGTAATCCTTGGTCGACAAAAAAAAAATATACCGTGTTAATTTAGCTTAATGTATATACATGGTAACTAATTAAGAAAAAATATTATTTAACAATTTGAGTTCCTTATATTATTGTGTAAATATGTTTATATTTAGAATTGTTTATAGTTATAACTTGCTGTTTGTAATATATTACTGTGTCTTAAAATATTCAAAAGAAGTAAAGTTATGTTAAAGGCGGTTTGTATACAAATTTTGCTTCGTATAACATTTGGGAAACATTTATAAATTATATAGAGTAAATTATGAAATTAATATTTCTTATTACTTGTGTCTCGACAAAATATTTACCCCGTCCGGGACTCGAACCCAAACCTCTGGATTGCTCTTCCAATTGAGCTAACGGGCACTTATTCGAAGATAAATAATTTTTAATATTTATTTCTTCTCCGAAGGAATAAATATATATGAATTAATCGATCGATGGTAGCAAACAGATGGCCACAATAAATCCTGATATATAAGTTGCCTATCTATATACGAATAAGTGCCCGTTAGCTCAATTGGAAGAGCAATCGAGAGGTTCCTGCTCGAGTCCCGGACGGGGTAAATATTTTTCGAGGCACAAGTAATAAGAAATGTTAATTTCATAATTTACTCTATCAAATAACGCCAGTAAGGTTTAACCACGAAATATCAACTATTCAATTTATGAATTAATTTATTAATAAACAAAATTGTTAAGTGAAAATTACTTATCATGTTATGTAAATAATACCTTTTGTACTATTTATTTTGTACTGTGAAACAAATATTGATTCATTAAGCATAACTTTACTATAATCCATGATACGTTATTCATTGAAACAACAGTGGTTCAGTATGCATATAGCGGTTGGAAGATACCAGAATAAGATTGGTACAGCACTAACGATGAAAGATTGTCCCCAGGCGCGCTCGTCTAATCGTAAATTTGATACAAGCCAATTATCTAATTTCTTCCTTACTTGTTATTAGAATGTTATGTCTAATAGTCATTTTGTGTTTTTATTTCTACGCACTCACTAATCGAATTATACGACACCACAGGTAAAGCGTGGGATGAGTATTTGGTTTTGTTTAGTTGTCTACCCCGATTTCGAAAACTCTGCGCACCCAAAGCAATTTTTCTTCGTCTGTACTGTAGAATGTTACTATATTAAGTGAAAAATAACGCTCCGAGTGAATTAGACAATGACCAAATAAACGAAGAGGTTAACTAAGCAAACCTAAATGTCATACAATACACGAACAACAATCAGTTAGCAAACCAACAGACAGATTAGTTATTAAGTGCAAATGGGCGGAACGATCGAATGAACAAAATATTTGTGGACGGTCCTGCCACTTCATATCTCATATACTGGAAAGTAGAAGTTTTTTTACATACGGTGACGCTATGTAGTAAAGTTTCTGATTGCCAGGAAAGCGGGAGGAGGGCAAGAGGAGCAGTTGCCCCCCTAACTTCACACCGATATATCTGTCAAAGCAATAATGACAGAGCTCTCAAAATTATAGGAATAACAGTTCATTATATTGTTTCTTAATGCGTTGAAGCATTTGCGTCTAAGCTAAAACGAAAATAATAAATTTCATACATGGAATTCAAACACAGTAGTGTAATTGCACTATATTTGGCAGAACCATAGTTAAAATTGTTCGAGAGCTAAGCCATTACAATGTGCATAATACTTTTGTGTCGCACAACATTTCTCGTTACAATGATACTGAAAGTATTGCCAGATGCAAAGGAAGTGGTCGTAAACGAATATCAATATCAACAGCAATGAATCAAAAAGTGAAGGCTCCAATTAAATGAAAGCCCGGTAGCAGTGACAAATCATTGGCTGATCAGCTGAAGAGAACGGATGAAACACATTTTGAAAAATGAGCTTAAATTGAACTCAATGGCACACAATTTTACTCCTGACCAGAAAAAAGTAGACTGGATAGAGCAAAGGAATTGCTTCGTTTGCACGCAAGTGCCCTGTTGCCAAATATCGACTTCTCTGATGAAGCTCCACTCCCAATTCAGCAACATGTAAACAAACAAAATGACCAAGTTTACTTGCGCGAAAGGTCATATGAAAATTGAGACCATTTTGCCTGTCTCTACTCGTATTTTTGGACTGTGACGTGAAGATAAACGCAAATGTTTATCGCCATACTATTTTGGAAGACATGTTGAAGCCTTGGGGACGTAAACATTTCGGCCGCAGAGCATGGACATTCCAAGAGGACTTAGACGTGGACGTTCCAAGAGCCTCCTCGCCAAGAATGGTTGCAAAACAACATTTATTTCTCCAACACAATGGCTGCCTAATTCCCCGGATGCAAACCCAGTGGATTTCTCTATCTAGGGCATTTTTAAGAGGATCGTTGGCGCAAGAAAGAAACAATGTATTGATGTGCCCAAGACAGCATTCCGGTGGGAATGCTCGCGCATTCCGGAGGCTGACATTCGTGCAGCGTGCAATGCCTTTCCCGAGCGACTCAATGCCATTGTTAAGATAAATGCAGGCCATAGCGAACAAAAATAAATTTATTCTAAAATTGTAATGTTTACTACCTTTTTAACTTTCTATGAAAATTCAACAAAAAATGAAAATAACACAGCGTTTTACTTTGTTGCATTTTTTTATAGGATATTAATAAATATAGGATAATAATAAAAAAATTGTTCAATCGTTATGAAAACTATATAAAGAGATATGATTGTGAAATTTAGTAGATATTAAATGCGAAAGCACCAAATAATTGTAGTATATGATTTTCAGGCAGTTTTTGGCACGCTCGAACCTACCAAGGCCCATCTATGGATGTAGAGTTAATATTAGATGAATAATATATTTTATAATTAAAATCATTTATATGTATTAAATATGTATAATTTTTCTTTGTTCTAGGTAAGTTAATTTTTGGATCAGAATAACGGAATTAACATTTGTAAGTAGATTTCAAGTAATTTGTTTTTTGTTTGATTTACTATGTTTGAGTTTGATATTTTTCTACTTTAGAGGCATTTTAAAAATATTTCTAGCACAATTTACTGTTGACGTAACAGGGTACCAAACTTGGTGGCAAGGTGAGCAACTATGTCCCCCCCCCCCCACTTGTATTTAAAGTGGATTAATGTTTTAATTAGATCGTTTTCTAATTTATCTTTCAATTGTTTTAGTAACCTGATTGTTGTTCTTTTGTTGTACAACATAACTCGTTTTGATTTGGTTTATTAAGATTTTTGTTTGTTATTATTCAGGTAGTTCACTTTGAGTGTTAGATTTTACTTAATATGGTAACTTTGTACTACTTTTTATTTCTTCTGAACACCACAACCATGATACTCACTGACGCCACGTTTTTTCATGATAAATAGTCAGTGCCTCTAAATGAATTTTCTGATTTAAAAGATATAAGCGTTGTCCGCGCATAGAATAACGTGTTAAGGTTACATTTTTTTCTTGAGCATTGTAATATATGTTTGAACTGAACAGTGTGGTAACATGCGAATATGTATTGTTAATTAGTAATTATAAGGTATATGTATATTTAAATTGGGATAAATCCATTATCTAATAAAGTGGAATTTTATTAAAAATACCAAAATATTTATAAAAAAAATAAATCCCGAATACATAGATTCCAAAACTTAAGGAATATAAGGGCAAAGTCAAAAGAACAATTATAGGTAGACGAATTAACAGTTCTATAAATAGACAAACTAGAGAAATTATTAAAACATGTTAAGGATTATGAAAACGTCTACATAAATAACACAAAATAAATCTATTTTCGTTGTGAGCGTAAGTACCATTTGAACTTCGGAGAGAGAGCTGATGCTCAGAACGTACATTGTCACTCCCACCACGACGGGAGGACCTGGAAATTTAAAGTAAAAGAAAAATACATACTAATCTATAAACTACACTGTAAATATTTATAGAATTTGTTGATCAATCATCATTTAGAGTTGATGAAGATAATGACAGTCAATTGTGTTCCAAATACTCCATTTAAAAATATTCTATATCCTGAATTAGTTTATAACTAACCAAATTAATTAGACACTTTATTAAGTAGAGTATTTGAAACAGTATTGATATTTATTATCATCATTTAAAGAATTTGTTATATTATGGACGATGTAAAAACATTATTATTATTTTATGTTCGATGGTATTTAAATTATTGTACCTGACTCCAGAAGGGAGACATTTTATAATGTATAAAAACAAGGTAATGACTTCTTGTAGCCAAAGCATCGGCGTCACACAAATTGCTTGTATTCCTTATAAACTAAGCATCTATGCCAGGCGTGTTACAAATTCTAATTCCCATTATTTAATAGAAAAAGACGCTTAGTTTAAATTTTATAGAATTCAGGTATTAATTATTGTTACAAGCTTAAAATTAAAACATGTGTATTAAGCAATGTCTTAGGTAATTAAGTGTGTAATGGGAGAAACAATATCTTATTAAAAATATTGTGCTTTTAACGGTAGATCATTAGTAAAGCAGACATTAATCTATGATACAATTTCGACTATTTGTCTGTTAGAGCAATTGTAGTAGAATATGTTAGGAAACTTAAAGTATACAATTTGAAAGGTATGAGTTCCGATTGCGGTTTTTACTCATTTCAGAAATATGTTGTGCAAACCGTGTCCTTGTAACATTACTCACTAGTAAATTTGTTTGTACACTTACATTATAAATTTATGTTTTTGTAAGTGTCAAATGGTTTTAGAAAACATAATTTATTAAGTTTATAAAAATAAATACATTACAAAATAATTTAGGACAACATTCATATATTTCTGCTAAAAATATTTACAGTGCTACACGTTATAATATTTGCAAACATTTATTTTATATTTGTAAAGTATAGAAAATTATATTAGTATAGTAATAGTTTATTCTTTATTAACTAATAACCCGCTTGCATAATAATATTTTTTAGTAACCAAAAAAACATTAAAGCCTTCTAATAATATTGGAGTTACGTAAACCTCAACAAATATTCCAGACAGTCTTCCGAGCGCGCAATTTTTGTGAAAAAATTTATAATATCTAATAACGTAAATAAGTCGAATCCCAAATAAATTAATTTGTGGTTAAACTGATTCTATGTATGTTTTAGTTTGTAAATTTATTTGCTAAAGCTAAAATAACATTGCTTGTGTTTTATTATTGTAAATGAAAGGTTGTATGTTTGTTTCATTGAATTTATGAAAATAAATTAAAAATATTAAAGTTATTTTAAATAACGAGATTATTGTTAGTCACTTTTTTAGTTGTTTTTTAACTGATAACTGAACGTAAAGTGTGTATCTAAATTCTAAAATTAATAAAACAATACCAAAATATATAAATAGTGTTTTTAGGCTGGACCTTTGACTAGATTTAAATTGTCCGCACGCCAGTTGTATACTTAATAATTTTTGGCGAAGCAAGCGACCGAATATTGCACGCAATTTTGTAGTTCTTTATAAATGAATTATTTCCTGATCTATTCTGACCATCTTCAATTTTTATGAAAATTCCATGAATTATTTTTTCCAATAATGTAAATGAGAATATATTTCTAGAATTTGTTTATCTTATTGGGTTTAGGTTTTTAGATTTTGAAAAAATAATTATTTTTTGGCAGACATAAACTTTTTAATTCTTGAATTCCTGAAGTTTTATTAGGCCTAGAAAGATCTTTGTTAGCTTATTTTAAATTTAATAATGCTTGATATGCTATGCTACACATGAGCATGTTTGGTGACAAAGTTTTTGTTCGCATTTTCAAACAACATTTGATTTTTTAAGATGGGTTTTAAAAAATTTGAAAAAATATGTTTCATGCAGTGTTATAAGCTTTAAATTCTAAACTTTAGAGTGCGATCTCCATGGGATTAGGATATATCACAAAAATAAATTTATTAAAAAAAAATTACATTTTTTTTAAGTTAGCGCATTTAAATATTTTTCAAAACAATGTATGTTCTGTGCAATATTATTAGCTTTCAATCTTTGTATTTTTAGAGTATTTGCAGATACTTATTTACTAATTTTGCATAAAAATTAAAATTTTTGGTAAATAATTATCTAAAAATACTCTAAAAATACTAAGATTGAAAGCGAATAATATTTCACAAAACATATATTTTTTTGAAAAATATTCAAATGCGCTAACTTAAAAAAATTCTATTTTTAATTTTTTTTAAATAAATTTATTTTTGTGATATCTCCTGATACCGTGGAGATCCCACTCTGAAAATTTTAGGACTAAAGCTTATAAGACTACAAGAAACGTGTGTTTTATTTCAAAAGTTTTAAAAACAACTTAAAGAATTTTTTTTTTTAAAGAAACAAACATGTTCTTTGTTCAACAAACATGAATTGTTCAGCAAACATGTTCATGTATAGCATGTCATATTAAACCCTATGAAATTTCCTTTAAAATAAGCTATCAAACATCTCTCTAGACCTAATAGAACTTGAGAACTTTAAGAATTAAAAACTTAATGCATGCCACAAAATTACTATATTTCCAAAATTTAAAAATTAATTACACCAAAACCCAATAAATTAAAAAAATTCTAAAAATATAATCTCATTTATATCATGAAGGAGAATAATCTCAGAAAGTTCATAGAAATCAGAACTGGTCAGGTGGAATTTTGAAAGTTTTTGGTTGATTTGACATGGAATAACCCAAAATAACTATCTCTAAACTTCGGATTAAATAAAAATATTTTCTTGATGTATA